>JAUOBX010508287.1:0-10143 GCA_032360705.1 Eupentacta quinquesemita
ATTATCATATTTGTCATGTTGGTCGGGATTATGGAGAGGACGAACTGTATTGTTTTTAGCGCAGGTTCAAAGTCATTCAAGGTTGGACTTTAGGAGTACATGGTCCCTATTGTTTTGGGGTTCAGTCCTAGGTCATTTGGGGTCAACGGAGGTTGAATGTCCTAAAATATTGTGTACACGATAACGAGTAAACAGAAAGGTGCAGAGACTTCATACTTGGTACGTAGGTTGAACATATGGAGTACATGGTCCCTATATGTTGGGGTTCAGTTCTAGGTCATTTGGGGTCAACGGAGGTCAATATCTTCGAGTCTTGTGTACACTATAACAAGTGAACGTCACGTGCACAATTTTATAATTGGTATGTAGGTTGGACATATGGGGTAGATGGTCCCGGCCTATTATTTCTGGTCCAAAGTCATCTGGGGGTCAACAGAGGTCAAAGTTTAAAACCCTTGTATACACGATCTAACCGGTGAACGAAAATGTGCAGAGACTTCATACTTGGTACGTAGGTTGAACATATGGAGTACATAATCTCTAAATGTTGGGGTTCAGTTCAAGGTCATTTGAGGTCAACGGAGGTCAATGTCTTAAAACCTTGTGTACACGATAACTGGTGAATGAAAAGGTGCGGATACTTCATACATGGTATGGAGGTTGAACATATAGAGTCAAGGTCCCTATCAGTTTGGGGGTTAGTTCAAAGTCATCTGGGGGAAACAGAGGTCAAAGTTTAAAAACCTTATAAACACGATCTAACAAGTGAACGAAAATATGCAGAGAATTTTACTTGGTATGTAGGTTGGCTTTATAGAGTTCATGAACCCCATTGTTTTTGGGTTCTGTCCAATATCCTCTTTGGGTGAACAGAGGTCCCAAAGTCCGAAAGCCTTGTAAACACGATAACTAGTGGCGGAAAGGTGGATATATATCTTGACAACAAAACATTTCAAGTGGACAGCCTATTGGAAAGTTAAGTTCGTCGGTGTACACAGCATCTGTTGACCGACTTTAACCTCAGTTGCCCTTTTGACCTCATTTGACGTCTTGATAGCTTTGGTTGCGATAATTCAGGGTTCTCTATAGGCATCAGTAATCTTGTCACCACAACAGTTTATGCATTGCCTATTCTGGAAATGATACATGATACTTTCTGTCAACTGCCATTACACATAAAGCGATGTTGCACATATTACACATGTTACGACTAAACAGCAAACTTAGTAAAAAATGAGGCAAGGAATCATACCACAGCGTTGTGTCTTGTTTACCATTATCTCAATTCAGAAAAAGAATGTCATACAGTTGGAGTCATTAGCATTGCTTCTCTCCGCTCAAATAATGCACTGCATAGGCTGACAGACTATTGTTCAGGTTCAAGCGATTATACCAGAAACAATGGTAATATATACTTCCGGTACGATTAAGTCCCGATAGGATTTTCAAAAGCTATAGGCCATTTAGAGATCATAGTTTGTGTGGTGTTTACTATTTGCCACTTTTCCGCATTACAGTAACCTCACAGAAACACTGCCTTGTTTCGTGAATAACTCACAACCGACTTGCCGACGGTCGCGTTAACGGCTTGTTTATCTTCTGAACTATGGAAATGTGCAGGCGAGTAAACCGTTCGCGTGTATATCTCCGACCTCTGATGATCAGAAAAAACACATACAGCATGACAGTTTGACCTCCTGTGACCTTGAAATGCCTGTCATATTTTTCAGCACCAACTAGACCCACCGAGATCCGTATAAATCGAACAAACATAAGATTTTCACATGAAACCTGCAGAATAGAGTGCAGCAGTCATGATGCAACGCCCACTTCCGAACCCATCTGGGATTTCACGAGTGCGGACATGTGTACCAAGTTTCGAATCAATCGGACCAAGCGTTGGACAGTTATTGCGTTAACGCCTATTGTTTCCGGAGACAAAGACGGCGGCAGATACACACCCAAAACCTCCGCAACGCGTCACGGGGATATAATTACAATATGCACTTACTGTTGCAGTTTGCTTTCCTGCCGTAAGTCGTCCTTCCGAGGTAACCAGCGTTGATGTTGCACTCGCAGCTGTAGCTACCAATGGTATTGATGCATGACGATATCCGAGCTTCACATTGATGTTGGGAAGACCATCTGCACTCATTAACGTCTGAGGAAAATTATGTTAATCGAAAACTAGAAAGAAGACAGTCAGAAAGCTGATTGGCTCTGGATCTGTGAATTGGCAGAGTTTCGGTCTAGCTCGCGATCTTGACAAAACAACGATCGTATCTTTGCTGGCAGTCATACTCCAAAATGATTACCCTCGCAGTAAAAATCTAATTACCAACATCGTGTTATGTCGTGACCTTCGTATGAGCTTCTTATAATCTCCATGTATAAAATAAAGTGGCAACAACCAAGACCGAATAGCAAGTACACAAACAGAATAGGGCATAAGGTAGAAATATTGTCAGCAGTAGTGTCAAGGTCAAGAATTCGTTCATTACATATTATTCAATATGAACAAGGATAGACTACTTATAATTAAAGAACGAGACTGCCCAAAAATCGAGAAAATCCTCCAAATATGCGGTTATCACAAGCCAGTCAGCTGACAGCTACAATTGTGCATGATTTCGTACGTGTTTATGCGTGATTATTAACACTATATCATCGGATAATATGACAACTGGAATGGTATATCTTGCTGGTGGAATTTGTAGAAGGCCGCGATGAGGAGATCGTGTTAGTCTGTTGCTAACTTGTCTGATCAGAATATCACACAGATATGCTGGAGTAGCGAAGTGGATGGCGCGGAAAACCAAGAGGATGATCTTGTATTCAATGCGAGCATGTACCAGTGACCAGTGTAGTTCCTCTCAGCCTGATACGGGCAGCGGTGATCTGAATTTTCTGTAGTGATCACGGCTGCATACAGGGCTCGAAATTAGGGTGAGGTTGCGAATATTTCGTTCCACAGAGGAGTGCGTTTGTATATGCCAACCTGCTGGAGATGGTAGCGTGTATGAGCTTCTCCTTCGCAGATATGCCAAGGTATATGATTATAATATGATATAAAAGGAAAAATTATGAAAAAATATGTATCCAACAGTCCCCAAATCACACTAAACGCAATCTTTTGATGAGTTACACGATGTTGTAGGACATTTCCTGGCCAAATGATCGTTTCTCCAAATTTACCTCAGTAAACATGCAGATTAGCTCATTAATTGACGGTTTGACTATTTTGAATGTTTATTGTAATTGTTGTCATTCTACAATGTGTACAATGGTACTCTAGATGATTATTTAGGGAATAATGAATAAAAACGAGAGCCTTTGCTGCAGAAATAAAACCGGGGTGGCGTCATAATAGGGAGTTAGAACATCCCTAGGCGCTAGCCGAGGGATTTTTCCTCCTGTTAGGACCATGGATCTATTATTTTAACTGGATGGGGCTTCTATTTTTTTAACATTTTCCAATTTGACGAAAAAATGTACCCGGGACTTCAACCGAACGGCGGTTGCATTTGCGAATGGCATTGACTATGGTAATCCGCCTTGACCAACTACGGATTGTGTTACTCCATTTGAAATTTGGGGAAATTTGGCTCAGTAGCTGCTCATCAGCAAACAGAGTAACACTCACTAACTCACTCAGTCCTAACACTGTGTGGTCATCGGAGTGGCCAGACATTCTCACACTGTGTACGTACGCGTCTACGCGATTCCTTAACTGTGTAACGTTTTGATACGGTGCAGTTTGACCTTTGCACACAAACAAGCAACAAATCAATGAAGTTACAGCTTTGGAAGTATTTCCGGATCTAGAGTATAGGCAAAACACGCTTAATACCCGTCTTCCATGTTGCTGATGGATATTGCAACATTACGTCAATGGGATGACATCCCATCGGTGTGTAAGGAAGAAAACAGGGATACAAATCGTACCGAACATTGACAGGCCTAACCTAGCCTATGTATTCATTCTTACGTACAGCGATCAGCGATTCCTATCGCATCAGTGACGAGTTCGACTCAGTATTCTGTTAAAAACAATACCCTAGATGAGTTTCATTGTTAGTCGTAAGGCCTACACGATAATGTAGAGACATCCCACTTTCCATTCATACGCAAATATTGCTGAGGAATTAGGAGGTATGTGAATGAGATCATATACAGTCACACATTTCCAGGAGTATCAGTACTAGAAACATTCTAGGTTAGGCCTATTCTCACATGACAATGTTATCTATGGTAGCCGACAGAGGTCGCAATCTGAGATGAGGACAGATATTGAAGAATATAGATCTCATATTGGTCTTCGGAAGACAGCGGTGGCGTGTTGTCAGCAGCATCTTTTTCGGAAATTTGCTGTTTTTTGCTCAATACAGGAATTACCTCCTTTCGCGTCTCTTCTAGTGCAAAGGTAGATTGCTTCTATCGACGGATCCAGTGCTTGTGATACTTCAGAGCGGTCATTTACAGTGAATTACTTGAGTGCATCTTCCGAACTTTTACTTTACTAGCCTACCCTTGGTATTGTACATAGTGCATCGGACTACAGCTGTTAGTCGACCCGCAACTTGCGGAATATTTGTTATTTATCACCCGGACTGACCTCGTCCATCATAACATCAGTTACAACCGTCGGAATATGTCGTTTTTTGTCGATTCTTCTTGACGTATTGGAATGCGGAACAATGGACAAATCCTCGATATTGCTACTCTAAACTGTCGTGGAATCTCCAAAGAGGAAAAACAACTTCAAATAATTTGGGAAATTACAAGATACGATCTTGACATCACTGCTGTGCAAGAAACCAAGATAAAAGGTCCAGACGAGATCAAGTTATTAAGGTCAGACCATTCCATTCCTTATACTTTTTTCAAAGCTGTGTGCAATAACTCTTACCACGGTGTTGGATTTTTCGTTAGATTCGGAATCGACTGTAAATTCAGAACTGTTTCGAATCGTCTTGCTCTGTTGACATTTCCATTCATAGAACTTACAATAACATAACACACCCACCACACATCATTAATGCCTATGCATGCCCACATAAATAATAACAAATAAGAACCCAAACGAAACAGACCAATTCTATCAGAATCTAGAAGACCTCCTAAACACAATTAACAAAGAAGAAGTAATTTCATGTGGATATTTTAACGCAAAACTTGGTTTCTCAAATTCTTCCTTCCCATAACATATTGGCAAATATACCACAGGTAAAACTAATACAAATGGTGAACTCTTAATAGACATAGACATAGACGTAACAATGTATACTTATGTAATACATTCTACAAACATAAACTTGAACACGTCAACACTTTTACAAGTAATTTCACACCCAAACATTACAGAAATCCTACCCGAAGCCAAATTGACTACATTATTGCCCCACTAAACTTCAAATCGATTAACACAGATGCTAGAGCATATAACGGCATTCATATTAACACCGACCATAAAATCATTATAAGCACTTTCAACCTAAATAGTTCAACTAGAAGACTAACCTATCCAGTCAACAAGACCACTAAGAGAAATATCTCCAACCACCTCAAATCAAATAAACTTAATTATAATGAGAACGTAGACGAGACGCTGAGAGAAAATACATTTTGGATGGATCCCCTGCTACCTATACTGGAGCGAACTAACAACCATAGGTCTGAATATTTACCAAAGGTTAAACCCCCCACCTGCACAAGTATACGTTTCAACAATAACAATACTGAAATAGCAAACTTATCCAAGAAACAAAAAGATATTATACTTCAAATCGATAACTGCAGAGATCTAAATCAGAAGAGAGTCAAATATTTAAGAAACAACATTCCATAATCAAAGCCTAACTGAATTACCTGGATCTGTTATTTTCATTTTACTAGTGGTAGTTTGGGGCGGCGAACACAATGGTGAAATATGTTTCTCCATATTTTGTTCAATTTTTGAGATACAGGCGGTGGTAACTGTAGAATCTAGCATTTTTAGTGGCCATAAGTAAGTGCACTGAGTACCTGGGTCTGTTTTTTATTGTGCTAGTGATAGTTTGTGGCGGCGAACACAATGGTGCAATCTGTTTCTCCATATCTTGTTCAGTTCTTGGCTCACCATAGCCATATGGCTAGGTGAGCTATTGTGATACCGCAGCTGTATCTATCTATCTATCTATCTATCTATTTGTTAACAATTGACTTCAAATTGCTACTGCTCCTACAACCTTCGATGGATAACTATGAAACTTGGTGACGATGATCACCTAGTGAAGTGTCATCTGGGGTTTAAAAAAAATCGAGGTCAAAGGTCATCTAGGGGTCAGTTTTGGCCGTTTTGTGGAAATACGCAAAACGCTTCTTCATCCTCTCCATAGTTGGTCAATAGTATCGTCGGCTAGGGGTGCCTATAGGGTGTTCAGGGATTTTTGGTTAGTGGTCAACTAGGGGTCATTTTGACCCCAAAGGGTCATTTTGGGGGTCAAACGGTCAAAATGCTTCTCCTCCCACAGATTGAATTGGATGACCAAAAAATTTCACATTAATGGCATCGTGGTTCCCCTTCAAGTGCTACATATTGGTTTTGTGCCGGCAATCGCTACCATAGAGGTGGTAAAACATACGATGGGACATCATCCCATGGTAGTTTCATCTCGGAAATATCATAGAACTAGAAGTGCTGATAATAGCGTAAATATCACAAATTTAACATTATTCACATCGTGGTTCTCCTTTAAGTGCTACATATCGGTTTTGTGCCAGCACTCGCTACCATAGAGGTCACGGTGGTATAGCATAGGATGGGCCATCATCACCAGATTTTTCGTCGGGATATAACTCAGCACGATATTTGCCTGAAATGTCACAATGCAATTCCAGACTGGCCACTGACTCCAGCGTTACCTTGACTCGAGTACTTGCTCTTGTTTGGTCGGGGGTCAACACCCCCTCTCCTCTTTCTATCGCCCATCCTACACTCATCCCCGTATTAATCCCCTGGCCTGCGGACTAGCGTCTCCGTGATCGCTTGCTCGCAATGTCAGTTATCATCAGAGTGTCATAGTGTCCCTCCAACAATCATGCATATACCGCCGCTGCTGTCAGTTGCTAACTTCAGGGAAATATGGTGCCAGAATATGGTGCTAGAATATGGAGCTAAAATATAGAGCCAACTTCAGGTGGGTGTTGATGGGACCCATGGAGCGATGTGACCTCGTGCCAGCCGAATATTGTGCCAACTTCGGGAATCAAATCTTGTGCTGGCTGAACCTGTACGATATTATTATATTGTGCTAACTTCAGGTGGAAGAAACAACAGTTACCAGCCCTGGGCATGTTTTCTGAATAATAAGGAAGCCGATGAGTCGAGGCCTAGAGTACCAGCATATCGCTCGAAGAAATACAGCATCATCGAGGTATCCAGTTAATTCCAGACCTCATCGACCATAGTGGGTCATCATCCCATGGTGGTTTGACCTCTGATTCTGCCGTGGGTCATACTCGGAAATAGCGTACTGTTAGACTGCGGACAAACGAACAAATAACGCAAATTTGACATTAATGGCATCGTGGTTCCCCTTCAAGTGCCACACATCGGTTTTGTGCCAGCACTCGCTGCCATGGAGGTGGTAGAACATATGATGGGTAATCATCTCATGGTAGTTTGACCTCTGATTATGCCGTCGGTCATACTTGGAAATAGCGTACCGTTGGACAGCGGATAGACGAACGAATAACGCAAATTTAACTATAATGGCATCGTGGTTCCCTTATAAGTGACACATATTGGTTTTGTGCCAGCAATCGCTAACATAGAGATGGTAAAACATACGACGGGACATCATCCCATGGTAGTTTGACCTCTGATTCGGCCGTCGGTCATACAAGGAAATAGCATAGAAGTGCTGATAATAGCGTAAATATCGCAAATTTGTATCATTATTAACATCGTGGTTCCCCTTCAAGTGCTATATATTGATGTTGTACCAACACTCGCTACCATGGAGGTGGTAGAGCATAGGATGGGTCATCGTCCCATTGTGGTTTGACCTCTGATTCTGCGTGGGTCATACTCGGAAATAGCGTACCGTTGGACAGCGGATACACGAACGAATATTGCAAAATTAACATTAATGGCATCGCGGTTCCCCTTTAAGTGCTACATATCGGTTTCGTGCCAACACTCGCAACTATGGAGGTGGTAGAGCATAGGATGGGTCATCGTCTCATGGCGTTTTGACCTCTGATTCGGCCGTCGGTTATACTCGGAAAGAGCGTACCGCTGGACAGCGGTCAAATGAACGAATATTGCGAATTTAACAATAATGGCATCGCGGTTCCCCTTTGAGTGCTACATATTGGTTTTGTGCCAGCAATCGCTACCATAGAGGTGGTAAAGCATACGACGGGACATCATCCCATAGTAGTTTGACCTCGAAAATAGCATAGAAGTGCTGATAATAGCGTAAATATCGCAAATTTAACACTATTAACATCGTGGTTCCCCTTCAAGTGATACATACCGGTGCATGTGTGCCAGCACTCGCTACCATAGGGGTGGTAGAGCATAGGATGCGCCATCATCCGCAAACTTCTCGTTGGGATATAACTGGGACATATAAATAATGTAAGAGATAGAGATGAGCCTGAACATATAAATAAAACATGTAAATAATGATAGAGATGTGGAAAAGAAAGACTGTTATAATAATAATAATAATAATAATAATAATGGTACATTTATATAGCGCTGAATACAACTCACGAAGAGCAACGATCTGAAGCGCTTTACAAGGATGCAAAAAAAATAGTGATCCCCCACAAATAGTGATCTCCCACAGTTCAATAACTCTCAAGTACATTTTCACTGCTCAGAAGTTGCACGTATCAATGAACGCTAGGACAAGAACGCTTTTGACAATCAAGACTAGCATACCAAGTATTTGTTGTCTTAATGGCGACGATGTGGTCGAGGCGAACCGTATCGAAAGATTATCGTGTTTCTTGTGACTAAACATAATCTGTTATCCTAAACTCATCTCAACAAAGATTACGATTCACAGTACAAACGCCAGTACAGGAATATACCTTTAGATACCGTGAATATTGCTAGCACCACTAACTAATCCATACGCTAATCCATACTCTGACTGCTACACCAATTCCTACACTGATCCAGATTATAATACCCACAATCATTCACACCTAATCCCTATACTCTGACACATCATACTCCATGCATACACATCTTATCCATACACCGATATGTACTTTAATCAATGCACTCATCTCTACCTGATCCCTATAATACTCAATGTACTGATATCTGCGAAAATCCATACACTAATCTCTACTCTAATCCTTACACTAGTTTTCACCTTATCCATGCACAAATCACCACTCTGATCTGTACTCTAATCCATGCACTCATATGTACGTTATTTCATGCACTAATCTCTACCTAATCCATATACTCTAATCCATGCAATAAACTCCACCCTGGTTCCTAACCCCAACGATGAGCACAATTAGTTCTAACACAATACAGGCAGCCAATCACAACATCCCTTGTAACAAAAGGGACGATGTACACTGGTATGCGATCACGGTTCCTACTCCCAGAAAAAATCAGCATCACATGAAGCGATTAGTTTCGTCGATTCTGTTCGGTGTCAAATTCCATAAAGATCACCTCATATTCACGATATCATTAATTATCACAAATATGACATTCGTGTCGTATTTAAGTATTTATATTCCTATTCTCAAGTATATTTATGAATCAAAGTTCCTGTACCAATCCACTGTCGAGCGGAGGTCACAACTGAAAGGTACATGATATAGGATGTGAACATTCATGGAATTAAAAATATGCTAGCATGAAGAAAACATGATCAGCGATGCGAATGGAAAACTTGTAGACGCGTTAACAGGTATCACAATTAATCTATTATTACTATCAATGTTCGTGTCGTATTCACAACATCTCTGCTTTGCGTACATTCATTAGGATTAACATTATTCTATTATTCAGTAAAATATATGATAACATTGTATTAGGTTTAACGAACATATAAAGGCTATTTTCAAATCGGAATACTATTATTATTTTAAAAAATGTACTTAGTCAGAGGAAGTGCACTA
>JAUOBX010508398.1:0-10142 GCA_032360705.1 Eupentacta quinquesemita
AGGCTTATGCTCCTTCCTTTCTTTTCCTTCTACTATTTCAACTGCTACACAATATTATGACTATTGTACAACATTTTGCCCGGTAAGGGCCTCCACTTTAGTCGTCTATCATTCTATGCACTGCTGCGACCGGCTAATTCGCATAATTTGAAGTTTGTCGGTGTTGGAGGCAACATACGAAGTAGGCCTAGGACTTAGTTAACAACTTAACATCCATACAATTTCGCTCGAAATCCCGTCGAAATTTCTCCCCGATTCTTTATAACGTCGCGGGACATTATTAGTGCTCTTAAATCTGGCAGGCAAACTATAAAACTGATTTATCTGATAGTTCAACATATTTACATCCTATCCATGACTGGATCATATAACCTCACGAGTGACATGTTTGGCCAATGAATCTCCTCCCATCACAAATCTGCTCTCTCTACTGTATCGATGCTCGACGGACCGCGACTCTCGCAATCAGGGGCTGTCGCGCAAGGATTTAGGGTCGATGGCTCAGAATCGCTGGTGCGTGGTCGATAGAAGCGTTCGAACAGTCCCCGCCGAGTGGTATCGGAGCTAGGCACGTTGCCGTATGACGTACCCATCGGACGGAAACGGAGAAATCTCAGTGGCTCCTCTTGCGAAGACGGAGGAGCGGATTGCGAAACCAGTGATAGGACTAGGAGAGACTTTAATGTCAACATCGACATCTGCCGCGGAATAAACGGACCATGGATATTTGGACCGCGAAGGAGGAAGCGGCGACAGGCTTGCTTACACAGGTCTTAACTTGTGGATAATGTCAATTACAGGAGAATCATTAACTGGTATTACATAGTCGAGAATTGTATGTGGAAGCAAAATGGAGTTATGGACTGATTGTTCGTGAAGTGGTCAGGAATTATGAATTGGAACTCACACATACCGCATATTTCCAAACAACAATAATATTACTTATGATGATATCGCTTAACATAATACTACTCTGATCACATAAAGCAATACGCACTCCGCTTATATCATGGAGTTTGTGACAGTAGCTTACTCAGCACCGAGTGAACAGTGTTCATTGTGTGTATTGTTCCTTTACACGTTCCTAATAACACTTTGATGGGACGAGCGATTGAGAGGAATCGTTTTGCTCAAATGACTGGGAAAGCCAGTTGAGTTGGATTTGAGCTTGTAACACCCCGGTCACCCGTCAAGAATTCTACCGACTTTACCTGTTTACTATTTCTATCTTTATCGCGAACATGTTTTCCCCCGCCCGTCCCTCGTTCGGGAAATTGAATGAACGTCGGAAGATTTCGCTTCCAATGAGGCCGATAAATTGCGTTCTGACACGAGCAGTGTCGACGCACTACCCAACATACTGCACACGAGTGAAGCAACTCTGGTTGGGCTCGGCGTAAACTGCAACTCGAAAAAGTTAAATCATTCACGTCCCCACTAAAATACAGCAGACTGCATGTCTGGTTACATTATTTTGTAACTTAGCCATGTTCAATTCATTGACAACGAATTACTTTTTACTGACCAAGTACATTTGCATTCTCTAGATATTATGCTATAATACATTTTGTTTTTTTTTCGTTAGATTTTTGAAATAAACAAGTAAAAAATAACCTTCGAAGTCATGTTCATCACCTCCATTGACCGTTAAACAGAGACCTATATATAGTGACACTGACCAGTGACCACGTCGTGTGTTTGTCCGTCCGTCCGTCTGTATGTCCTATATGCAGTAGACGACCTTCATGCTGACATTTTTGCGGGGGTTCCTGTAGTTGCAGGCCCACTTCCCGTCCCCCTAACGTCCACGACAAACTGCATATTCGATGAAGAGTGACCCAAAAGCCTAAAAGCTTATAAGCAAGATATCTCTCCATCAGTATATGCTCCGGTGATGCCGATAGTTATTCTAATTAGCATAATTTTTGTGAATTTTCACCCATCGACGGATTTTGTGGATATGGCATATTTTCACTCCCGGTTAATATAACAGTATGAAGGTTAGTGATTGAAGGTCACTGATGCTTTTGTGTTGTGCTTTGCATAATTAGCATGATTATGTGATTTCTCACTTTATTGAATTTCCAGGAAACTCGGTGATTATGATTTACTTCAAATGTCAACGAAGCTAACAGTTGAGTTGCAATGGTATAGTCACTGAAGGCCATTTGAGCTCACGGATTGGCTTGATTAATGCATATTCTTCTTATGAATATCTGACTTGTGAGACCACTGTGCGTGTGACCGATTCGATGAAGTTGTTACTGAAATGCTAATATAATCTTCCCGAATAGCACTGCAATTTGCATGATCCTACTGTCAATGCCTAGGACTGCATTGTTGAGGGGTTAACGGTGTCCCTCGAGCTTTGGGATCTGTCGGTTGATCACTCAATCACCTACTCTGACAAGTTTGGCGCCGATTTCTCGACCAATTTTCCCTTGTCCGTATTAACATTTCATCCGTTTCACCCTCCGGTGAAGTCAAGTCACATTCGCCCTTCCGTGAGACTGAGGACGCATACCAAACAAAGACAACATAAGAACGGTTTGATTTCTTTTCTTTCTTTATTTTACCAGTTCTTCTTTTCGCTCTCCGCTTTTCGGATGAACAGATCATTTACACTTTACACATCAAAACACCTTTCTATATACATTTGGCAAGCAATTCCCATATCCAATAAATAAATAAGTGTCGGCATATTACACTCTGTGCCACCTCGCGGAAAGGGTGTGATTTAATCCCGCGTAATCAGTACATTAATTCATTACAGCAAAATGACTTGACGGCGGCGGGAGCCCCCGCGCGTGTCTCTCTGATTCCGTAATCGGTGCAGAAGCGTGCACCGCCATCAGTCTGCCGTCGCCTGTGACGGAGCGACATGTCAAGCGGGATACGAGACCGGATCGACAGCAATTCGGGGTACTACGGGTGGAGGGTATTAATTTATTCGATGCATTATGAAGTATCCCGTATACTCTATCGAAGGTAGGGAAAATCTAAATCAGAATTCACGCTCGCTAGTCGTGAAGACACAATAGAGGAGCGAGCAGCTTGCAAATATATGTATAGGCAGCATAGCTGATGACTTAACGCGCGACACTTCTGGGAAACACCCGCGGGACATTCCCGTCACCCCGTGGGACTATAAGATAATGAACCCATCAAATAAATTGAGACGTGACCTCCCCAAACGCATACCCCGTCCCGCATAAATAAGTCGAACAATTAACAGAGACTTCCACACTCAATCAGTCTGACAGCCAATCTTTGAATAATTGTAACTTGGTCCATAATATAGGGAAGTATCAAGTGAACGAGCGTTTGAATATTTTGAATTAGAGATGGGGTTGGATTTATATCCCCCCCCCCCCCCTCCCCCTTCAAGCCCAAACCCCGCACGGATGTCTTCATTTGTGACTCGATTGGCCGCGAAACCTTGTGCCGAAAAAATGACCATCGTTTATATAATGTGGATCGTTACGTATTGTTACAGTGTACCGGCACTACACAAGTGACACTCCCATGAATGTTACACTGTTCCATTCGTACCGTAACATTAATGTTGTGGTTGGTCACGTTACAGGAATGTTACCGTTATGTGAAGAAATTGATATTTTTCCTAAATTCAAACTATCACTGGAGCCCGAAAAATAACCGGGAAACATTTCCGACGAATTTACTGAGATGAGTGTTATGTCTCTATAGTAGCCTATGCGGTACAGCTAATCGACACACAATTTACAGTGCATATGATGAAATAGAATGTATCTTACACAAAGAGCCAATGGCGCATAAAAAAGAAGAAATAATATAATAAAGAAAAATATTTCAGACATACTGATGATATGACAATATTTGCCAACTATAGACTTAAGTTCAATTTCTGCGAAGAAAGACGTAGCAATGTACTGCACTTCTTCCCTAAATAATTTCTTCGTTGAATTATTGCAACGTTTGGCCTATCATTGAATCAAAAGGTCGAAGTTCACAAAAACTGTACCGATAGTGATTTTCATCATATAATAATTATTATATAATAATAATTATCTATATTGCGTTAATATAATTATATGCTTACTCGCAATATATGCAACACTTTATACAGAACACGAATTTCATCCATTTTGGATTATTTAATTGAAAGTACAAGGAAATATTGTTTGAAAATAAATTAATTTCAGTTATAGTTCGCTAATAACTAATTTATCTGTGTGATCTTTGTGAAGCGATTTTGTATTCATTCTTTTCTAGTTAATCTGACAAATTAGTCATAATGCCCGATACATGCACTGCTGGTGCATGGTTTTGGCAATGTTCCAATGATGTTATACTCCCGGTAAAATACACGAGTGGGATCCAAGTTGCATGCCCATTTTCGATGTCTATGAATGGAACATGCATTGTACACCTCTGTTGAAATGGAACATGTGTCGCCAAGGTTGATCACTCAACATTTTCGAGCCAACAACCTCTTAAGAGACACCAATTGCCATATCCGACCACGTCCACGACGATTTCCCTCGGGATCGACCTCTATCCTTAACGCGTTTGCACGAGAAAGTTAGGAACATCCAGGCACAGTGGCCGGTAGACCTCAACAGAAGAGGTATCCACGCCAATTCGTCGAATAATGAGGTATATTAGTCGTCGGCCTCCTCGATTTGATCGAGGGAGATGATAAATGAGTCCCTCCTCAGACATTCATCGAGCTGGTCGTCAGCCGCGTCTCTCCGCCGTGCTGGTAGGTTGGGACCACCGGTATCCGTACGGCGCCGATAGCGGGCGAGGTTCGGGGGGCATGCAGCAGCTTGCTGCCAGCTACCGTCTGGTGCTCGGGGTGCTGAGTCTCCATGTGCCTCCGGAGGTCGACCTTGCGCTGAAAGGCTCGCCCGCAGAGTTGGCAGCCAAAGGGTTTGTACCCAGTGTGCTTCCGGCTGTGAGTGATCAGGTTGGACGATTGGCTGAACGCCTTCCCGCAGACAGTACATTTGTGCGGCTTCTCACCTGAAATGTCAAATAGAGGTTTGGGTTATAATAATTGTCGACTAAATATGAGGACTGGAGAAACGAAGCGAAACATATTAATACACCATCAATTAGAAGCAAGGCCCTTAACAAGGCTTGAATTTCAGGGGGTCCCCAAGCTTTGGGCGGTAAATTTTGTCATGAAAGCATTTGATCTCATGGAGCAAGGGCAGTTAATTTGACGTTCCGATAAATTGTTTGCGGGGGACGAAGGTATTGTACTGGGGAACCCCAACAACTGGTTCCCTTCGAGAATATTGCTAGGGTGTACACCCGATACCCCATAATTCCGAGCAATTCATTCAGTGCCGTATTAGTGCTGTCAACGGATCACTGCATTACGACGAAGACTGTATTGTCAATTCTTTATTCTGCAAATCGGGGCTGCCCATATACAGATATATGGGTCCTGCTATACCGAATTAAGAAGAGGATACCTAGCTCGCTGCCCACGCTGTAACAACGTGAAAACCCCTACTTCTGATCTTGGCCGTGAACCGGTTTTACCAAAATCGCCAACAATAGGTGGGCTATGTAATATCCGAGCTGTTTCTTCATAAAGGGAAAGCCGGGATCACGCAATTGCATTATGGAAATCAATCTCGGTCCTAATTTGTTGAATAACGGGAAAAAACTATGTCCTTAAATCTGTGTCGCTAAACAGTCTAGCGAAATCATTCGCAATTAAAAAAGCTCTATTGTAGGAATCTTCGATAGAGTTACAAGTGCAGGCTTGTAACAATGATAGAAGAGCCCATTATTAGGGTATTAATGTCGACAAAAGGTTGGAAGGGGCAGTTAGAATGGAACTTGACGAGCAATAAAATCGAATTGACCGTGATTACAGGCCTATCTGTCTATTGTTAAAATTGTTGTAATTTTCAGGGTTCTGAAATCAGCCTCTCCAACGTCCAGGTAGTCACAGCGCCAAATCTTTGATATATTACGATCAGAGAAGTCCTTGAGAATCCATATGTTGTGCAGTTTTGTTCAATGTTACAGGGCCAGGTGGGTATACAGTTGAACTAGCTGGTGCATGTGTGTGGTGGAATTGAGGGGAAGGTGCGATCAGATTCCTGACTTATTTGAATAATTTCAGCCATCACACTCATGTCCTCTGATAGTGAAGCGACGCGACTCGAGCTCCCCGCTAGCGACTCGCTCGGCATAGTGTTGACCTATTTATTTCGCTCGAACCGCTGACTAAAATAACAATACATATATATGATTGTCATGTGTTCGTGCGAATAATACGAGTATCTGTGAGGGATAGAAGGGAACAATCCATATGGATTCAAGGTATGTGCGCCCTAGAAGCATTGGAATGATGAACATGAGAGAAGAAATAGCTATAGTAATCATCTTCATCTAATATTTCAACGTGAAAAATAGTTATTTTCTTGATTAATAGTCATTATCGAACCTAAATATGCAGCACGCCTATTATTATCTTTACATTATCGACTTTGTCATATAATTCCATATTGGGCGCATTATTCGCTCGCTTGTATTCGCTCTCAGTGTGGGAACTTCAGCGAGCGATCAAACGCCCTAGCGTTGACTGCTGGAATCACCAACGCTCCCAGCGCGTTTGCATTGTGGAAGCACCTTTACGCGGAATAGATAGCGTGTTGGCGAAACAACCTCGAATAAATGTATATGTATCGCTCTGCTTACCTGTATGTATGTAGGTGTGTTTCTTCATATCAGACTTCTGATGGAACCTCTTGCCGCAGTAGGGACAGGCGTAGGGGCGGGTGTCCGAGTGGATCAGCATGTGGGTGGAAAGGGTCGAAGATCGCTTGAAGCTTTTCCCGCACTGTTTGCACTGGAAGGATCGCTCCATGTTGTGGACCAGTCGATGTTGGTTCAGGCTGTCCGCGTGGCCGAAGCTCTTGTTACACACGTTACAGACGAAGGGGCGTTGTCCCGTATGTGTCCGGCGGACGTGAACCTCTAGTCCGTGGGGGGTGCTGAACCCTTTACCGCAATCCATACACGCAAATGTCCCACCCATCGCCGTCGGCGAGCAGTGACCGAGCCCTACCTCAGTAGCGCCGACCGGCACCGCCGGGGACTTTGGAGTTGTCCGCTGGCGTGGTCCATGCGAGTGACCGACCTGCGAATCGAAGTCTCTGGACGCGACACAGTCAGCGCAGTTTAGTTCACAGCGTGGAGGCATTGTCGCCCGGGATTGCTTCGCCGGGTTGATTGGGATCCTTAGGGGCGGTGCCCAGCATGGCGGGAGAGCTCTGAGAGGCGAGGTAGCGAGCGGTGAAGTCGCATTCAGTTGGGGAGGAGACGGAGTCTTCCGCGGGTCGACGGTCAGCAAATGTCGGTGATCGGCGGCAGTGAATGGTGCGTAGGCTGGGAATGGTTGGAACGGGAATGGGTGGAGGTAGGTCCCAAGTTGAGCGTGGTACAGGGCTGCTAGTTCCCTGCTCCGTTTGAGGTCGACTTTGCTGCCGAACGGTTGGAGGTAGCTGGAACGGAACAGTTCCGCGTAAGGGTGATAGCGGCTTTCCTTGAGCAGTTGCAGCTGTGGACCCGGATTGAATAAACCTGGCGAATGGAGATAGAAACGAATCGTTTTTAGCAATATTTTCCAACAGAGCATCCCATGATACATGAACACAGAGACCTATACGTCTTTTAAATTGTTTCATCGACGGCCATGAACCATGAACGACAGGCTCGGGAGAAGAGCGCTAATGCACCCGTGACTTATCGTGGTAAAACACACGGATACATCCAAGTTCCCGTTTTCTATACGCTTTGCGCGTTATGCCCGGCCTTGCGCCGTACGCTTATACTTAGACGTGAATGATAAAGGTCTCGCGTTGGGTTGTATCTAACCAATCTTTAGTAAAATCAAACATTTCTTCGCACAGAATATATTACCAGTCTCCTAGAAAAAAATGGAGCATTGGGTCGATCCTATAAAATCGTTACAATATTCTACCTTAACCTCTCAGCCCAATTCCGTTACGAATGGGTACAGATAACTACGAAATAGCCATGAAACATTAGATTTTAACTGCGCAATTACAGTTTAGAATTGAGAACGTGTATAAGCAGAGGGTGATTCGTCAAGCGTTACGGAGGCGCGTCTGGCTAATCGACTCCACAAACCGCCTAAAGTACACGCGCGCTTACGATTCAACAAAATTACGATTGCCCTCGGAATTATGCAATATGGGTTCTTTTTCGTCTCGCAAAGGTAAGAGACGGTTGATAAATCTTGTCATCTCTAATCGCTAGCGCACCCTCCCGTGAAAAAAGCATAGAAAATAAAAATACATAGAAATACGGACCGAGATATGAAAGGTTTCTTCTCCCTCCCCTCTAAAATTAACAGCCGTAATTTGTCTTTTCCATAAAACGAGGTGACACGCATCGCCAGTGTTCTGGAACGCGAAAGAGCATTTGAAATTGTCGGAACGATGATGGGCGAACAGAATAGGAGTGACTATTATGTGTGTGACTTGCGACAGTTCTTGATTGGGTAATTTGGATGGGAAATGGCTCAAATTTCCTGATACGAAACCGTTCGTGAACGGAAAATTTGAGAAATGTTTAAAATAACGGGAAACGCCTGTGGGGGTAGTTAAGTAACGAGATTTGACAGATAGAATTCATATAAGACCTATAATCGCGATCAAATGCATCGACGATTAAAAAGTTCACAACGAGGCGTGCGCTCCGGGAATCTTAGAGTATGCGATTTGACTTCAGGCCTATTACGAAATGCGATCTGCCACGCGCTATCTTAGGTACCACGGCGCAATCAGTTGGCCATTTCCGAATGGAAATTCGAAATTCCAGAGTTTGATTTGTAGGAAATTACACCATTCCCAGCACAACCGTACTCCCAACGTCTGGAAGTGTTTATTCTCTCTATCACCCATACTATTCTGGTTACAAAAATGATTAAATCCTGAAATTAAGCCTGATTTCTTTCGCCATATCCCCAAGCATAGCCACTGAATGCAATCATTGAATTTTCATTACATTTCGTAGGCTTATATTTATTGTAATGTATTATGATATTACATTATTCCCGTCGAAAGGAGAGAGGGCTCACTTTACCTCTGCGATAGAAATAATATGGAAAAATAGTCGGTATATAATTTTTTGTCCTGTTGTCAATTCGTCAACAATCTTACACAATGTGGCAAATAGATGCCGGTATCAATCAACTGGCCTGATAGTATGGCATTTATATGTTCCCTGGACTATTATCTTCTAATTCGCCTGTAGTTATCGGATAATATCGTTTTATATTCATAATCCTATTATATTCCTAGTGGGTGTGCACGTAGGTGTTGTCACGTGACTGAATTGTATCTCTGCTTTGGAGATGCGGTGTTTAGGAACGAGGGGAGAACTGAAATTCAGTTAACTATAGGTGCGCTAACAGTCAACTTTAACAGCCCATTGAAAGATATGCAATAGCATATATTGTGGCGTTAACCAGTGAGAAAATTTGGCATCAGACGACTAGTTGCCTTCAAGCGTCGGACGTGCGCGCTTTTCCCGAACAATGACTTTTCAATTAATGCAATGGAATGGGAACTCGTGATAAATAACTAGGACCATTCTCCGATTGTTAGGAAGAATGGATTCAGTCAATCTGAATTAGATTCACCTACATTGTAGGAAAACAGATCGGCAACTTTTGACCAGAGCATCTTGCCTTCCTAGAATAACTTTCAGGTTATTAAATAATGATTACAATCCTTCGCAACTTTTTGAACTTTATTTATGGCGAGCAGAAGTCAATTGTGTTATACTATTATTAATTAATGCAATGGAATGGGAACTCGCGATAAATAACTATGACCATTCTCCGATTGTTAGGAATAATGGATTCAGTCAATCGGAATTAGATTCACCTACATTGTCGGAAAACAGATCAGCAACTATTGACCAGAACATCTTGCCTCCCTAAAATAACTTTCAGGTTGTGTTATACTGTTATTGAAACGTTTGGTATCGTGAGTGTTTCGGGGCATATTCATGATTCTGTCTCTGCACGCAGCCAATTATCCACATTTCCTGAAGGACATATCCTCCAGTTTTAACACGTTGTGTTCCTGATATACCCTATGGAA
>JAUOBX010508620.1:0-16320 GCA_032360705.1 Eupentacta quinquesemita
AGCTAAAGAACCTCATACATCTCCCCAAATGAAGATAAAATTTCCATTTCTTGTAGGGCTGGGCTCAGGGTCCTGCCTATGCTGGTAAGAATAGCCAACACTCAGCCTTCCCAACCGGCACTCTAAGGAGATTGAGGTGTTGTCAACCAACACAAAAAAGAGAATTTGATCATAATACACTTTAGAGTAGCAGTTGCATGACCGGACAATTGGCACCCGGACAATTCCCACCCAACAGAATTGATTGTTAGGGTAAGGGTCTAGAATTAGGGTCGCGTTCCGGGTGGCAATTGTCTGGGTAGGAGTTGTCTGGCAACCAGCAGTTGACCAGCGAATTGATGAAGTTTTGACAAATTTCAGCCGACACACACAAATCTGACTGGGCTTAACACTGTGTGCTCACAATATCGATCTGGTAATCGGAAAATTATCTTCGAAAAGTATTATTAATCGATCAATCTCATTAATAATAATGATAATAATTGATCTTATACAGCGCAAACTCCAACAGTAGAGTCATTTGATGCGCTTTAGGGATGCTAGAAGTTTTCAGGAAATCTCTGATATGATTGAGTCGAATCAGTTGAGGGCAACTGGAAGGGAGTCGCAAAAACTTATTTGTGTCAGTATGTGTTACATAGAACCTGGGTAGGGCTGGAACCAGGGTCTGAGGCAGGATTTGATGATGTGGGTGTGCAAAACTGAGAAGTGGGTGTGTTATCTTGTAGGAGTAATATAGGGGAGGGAGTGCCCCCGAAAAATAGGATTTCAGGATGACCTAGATCGCAAACCTAGAAGAAGAAAAAATTCAGCCTCTTAGACCTCCATTTAAGGAGGGGGAAGCGAGGGAAAAAAAAGGAAAGTGAAGAAAAAAAATAAAGTTGGCCGTGTTTTCGTTATGAAGGGCGTGCAAAACATGGCTGAATGGCTGGCTGGCTATATCACTGGCTGGAACGGTCATGGTCATGCACATATCGAGTACTGATGTTGTAATACATCATGAGGCTGGCTGGCCAGGCCTCCTCCTCTGTTGCAATTCAGTGTGTGGCAATGTCGGCAAGACATTGGTCGAAAGTGGAAATATTGGTGAGAGCGTTGATCATCATTCAGATTTATCCAAGCTTGATATTTTCAATCGATCAATCTATTGTCAAACAATTATTCGAATATTCTTTAGCTATACAGACAGTCACAACTATGGGATTAGGCCTCAAGAGTTCACCAGAGTGCGGAAGTATTGATCGTGCAATCACAGATAGAGAACTGTATGAACGTTGTGTGTGAATTTTTAGTTATTTCTTAACAACAATTACGAACACCTTGAGCTTGATCCTTGCATTATCCCCTGAATATATTCCCTCTCTGAATATGACTTTTGCATCTATTTTTCTCACATTTTCAGATGAGGAGAACAGGAAAGTCTGGAAGAACATAAACTCCATGGCAGAGGCCAAGTGTGGGCTGAGGTGGCTCATGGAAATGGTATGTGCTTATACTCTCTTTCTATGCTCCCTTCTGATTTGATTTAAATTTGGATTTGAATGGGTTCAGGAGCAATTGGGATAAAGGCCTTTGCCAGAGGATCCATCGTGGACTTGAACTCACAACCTCTGGATAATGAGCTCAACGTCCTATCTCACCATGTCACCATGCTCCACTTGTTTCTCGATAGGACTGGTACCCAAATGTGAGATATTGCCCATATTATGTCTTCAGCCAAATAGTTCTCCATGACAATGTGGTGATGGAGTACTGTAATGCTTTCACCCAATTTCGCAGGTTGTTGCCCCATTTTGTTCTGGGAATTTATTTCAGTTTATGCTTTTGTGTGCTCCAGACTCGATTTCAATAACACAGTTAGAGAGCATAGGCAATGGGAAAGCATTGAGCATTGTTCTGATGTCCTCAACTGAGGTGGCTTCTTTCATTCTTATGATTCTATCTCCCTCCCTTTCTGCTTCCCCAGGCGGTCCTCGCCCGCGTTGAAGCTGGTAAGCTGACATGTGACCTAGCGAGCCAGAAGCATGCCCTCAGTGAGCTCCAGAAGGAGTTTGACGACCTCCAGATGACCTACGAAGAGACCGTCAAGGAGGGAGATGATCGTGCTACAGAGCTGCAGCAGGCTCATGAGGAAAAGGTGACAATTTATTAGCTCACCCTAGGTCAGGGGTTCTCAAACTTTTTCAGACTGCCGCCCCGCCCCCTTCAACTATTTTGAACAATTTCAACCCCCCCTTTCCACCTTTCCTCCGATCATTCAAGGATGCCAGGAATTGCATTTGCAGGCCTCCAAACTGGTTTCAAAGTTGTCTGAAAATCAGAGCTAAAATATATTTATCGTCAGTAGGCCTACTCATCAAGGGATTTTTGGAATATTCTGTGGTTCAAACCAAGTGCAGTGCTCGGCAAATAAAAAGTAAATAGGGTTATGCACCCATACTACGCCTCCGGGCGTAGCGCGTGAAAATTTCTCTCCTCTTGCTGAGGCCTTCAATGAGAATAGGGCTCCAAATAGAAAATGTGGGCAATTTTTCTGATCTTTTCACCTCAAATTTGACCCATTCATCATACAAGTTTCAGCTTCACAATGTGGTACCCCGTAGTTCTTCAGGGACCCCCAAACCAGTTAAATGCCCCCCATTCCCCGTTGATTCTATAGCGCCCCCCTGAAACTTCCCAGCGCCCCCTGGGGGCGGTAGGGACCACTTTGAGAAACACTGCCCTAGGTGAAGGTACTAATGATGCATAAAGGGTGTTCAGAGATTCAAGATCCAAGGTTCTCTGGTGGGCAATTGTGAAGATATGCTCCTCTTCCTAGAGTTCCAAAAGTTATTATTAGGTACCGATCATACACATATGAGGTGTTCAGAGACTCGCGAATAAAGGTCATCTAGAAGTCATTTTAGCAAAATGGTCATTTTCTCTCACAGATATTTATTGATTATGAGAATGATATTGTTCTCTTTCTCTATTTCAGATATTGTACCTCCTGCATCAGCTATCCCAGTCATCAATTACTGCGGAGGATCCATCAACCAGATCGGAGGTGACACCGGCTGATGAAGCAGCAAGCCGGGATCAGCAGGAGGGGGAGCTGGCAGCGAGGCTACGCTTCCAGGTAATATCACATAACAATTATTATTATTATACCACATTTATATAGCACTCTTTTCATGTAAGACATGTTCGAAAGCGCTTTATAAAAATACAACTAGGGAAAAAGTATAAATGTGAAAGAAGCATATGAAAACATTGGAATCCAAAGAATGTGAAGACAAGGGAAGTTTCATGCTAAGAATGATGCACAGGCGAATAGTACGGAGCGAATAACAGTAATATTATAACTGAAAACGATATCACATAAAATATTGCGATACAGATTAAAGTTGCGAGAATGGAGGCGTTGAATATGATACAATGGATTAAAAAAAAGAGCATATGCCATGTAAAAACTTGAGAAAGGTAGGTTTCTAGCGACTTCTCGAAAGTGGATAGAGTTTTGGTTTCGCCAATGTTTCATGCGAGGGAGTTCCATAATTAGGCAACGGCACAAGAAACAGCCAACCCCAGTCCTGACAATGCTGAGGCACCCATCGATATCTTCTTTATCCAGTTTCAATACGCTTACCTCCCTGATCACGGAGGTGGCCAGATTCACCTTACTATAACAGCGACCGCTCTCACACTCTCTCGCCATCTGCCTAGACCAATGGCGCCCTCTGTTCTCGAGCCAACCTTTCAGCGTCCCCATCCCCCACTCACCCCACCCCTCTTGTTCATGCCATCTCCAGCCACTCACTTACCCCCTGGAAGCTGCAAGGTTCTCCTTAGGACATGATCACCACCAGGGGTAGCGGTGGCTCTTGAATCAATGGGGTCCGATCTTGTTATTTTGTTATGGAAATGGCCAAAATGATGACATTTAGTGCAATTTATCATGCATTCTGGACCCCTTAGGTGAGTCAAAACTTTGTGTAAAGGGTCCAAACTGCCAGTAAAGGGGCCATGGACCCCCAGACCCCTTACAGCGCTACCCCTGATCACCACCCCTCCCCAGCACACGACCACACCATCCCACTCGGTTAGAAGAAAACAATGTTTTCAGCTCCTTCTCGAAGAAGTAACACTAGTAGCTGACCGGAGGTCATCTGGTTAATAGGCATTCCAAGAGATGGCTCTGCTGAGGTGGATGCCCTGCGTTGGTGCTTGTCTTTTTCACCAAAAAAATGACCGCAGAGGGCAGTATGGCACGAGAAGGTTTGAAAAGGTTATCTGGAGCATACCACCAAATCACTAGGCTGTAATGCAGGGTTCCTAGCTTACCTCGAGAAGTCATGGAATTGTGAAAAAAAGATTGAAATCCTGGAATTTTATTACCCAAAGTTTTCATTTCATGTCCACATAAGGGAGAACAAATTGGCTACAGTAGCTGTGGATTAACTGTGCCTTTTGTCTGGACTAGAATTGAGTAAATGTTTCCATCATGGGATTTTGGAGCCTCATCCAAGGAATATCTTTGATTCGAGGATGCTTGGTAGGTGGTGAAATTAAAGGTATACCGCAGGCTCCAGTACACCATGAGTGACCTTGTAGATGATGGAAAACTTAATATATTGGTCCAAACCCTGTCTCAATCGGATGTTCCTATGCCAAGTTATTGGCGTTTGAACTTTGAAGTTACACAACCTTCACCAGAAAATTGACGGACAGCCTGATTGCGCAATAATTTGTGACGTCACACCTGAACAACCATTAGGATTTCTTATGTATTCTGTTGTTTTTATTGTGCTTGAGAACTCAACATTCCTAGTTTTCCTGCTGTGTTTTTTGTTGTTGAAATGAACTGTGTAACATATTAACTCACCACAGCAGGTTTTGCGGAAGATAATATGTTCCATCGTCGAAAAAACAATGTTCAAATTTCAAAGGAAAAACAAAGGCAATTCGCGGGGTTGTCCAGGTAAAGCAATGCATGATGGGATAGCGTACATCTTGTGCAATGTACATGGACCAAATTTTGAATACCTTTAACTAAATACGAAATCAGGGAAAACGTTTACAAATATGTTAACAGTGTAGGGTAACTTCATTATACTATAATGATAAACTCCACCTTTGCATCAGTTCATGAAGGACCGTTCTGATATTGCATGCATCATCATGAAATCCATATTTTAATGATACACAACATTGTTGTGATTTTTTGGCGAAAACTGCATAATCGTTTGAGTGAAATAATTCCAGTTAGATTTTCTTCAAATTGATATGAAGAATACAAATTAGCGGTTGAAATGTAATATCATACTGATTAAATACTCTTCATAATGCATCGTGTACCAACACATGGAGATTGAACGGAAAATAACAATCGATACCTGGAGGTGGGAGATGTGAATTCGTCTTCAGGTACTGCGAGTCTATTAGTTGATGGCGAACGTAATTATTGACGCCATCGCACCTGACAGCAAATGCTAGAAACATGTAGCTATTCTCTCTAACTGTTCAAGGCGACAGAAGTTTCATTTAGGAGAAATGAGAGAGAAGATATAGCACATTTCAACTTGTAAGAGGAGGAATACATGAAGTGCTGATTATTCGGTAACGCCAATCAGTCAATGACAATATGTGCTGCCAGACTAAACATGCTATAGTTCCGGGATTAAACTGGAAATTTTCAGCCACCAACGTAAGGAGACCTCAATGACAGATTATCCCACAGTCACATTCATCGTTAAGAATTGACTCATTATTGCTCTTACGTGACAAATCAGAGACATGAGATACCGTTTCCACAAGTCTCTGGCGTGATCCGGTCAACCGGGATTTATAGGGATTAAGGTGGGGAGCTGGACATTGACAATTGAACGTTGAGTAGCTATAGACTGCTAGACAGAATGGATTTACTAATTTCTTGAATCGCTGAAATACCGTACGCACTAGAATACAACAAAAAACAGAAACCTGATTTTTCTCCCCCTTGTTGGAACAAGGCCCTTGCATATCCCACTAGATCTAAGACGAAACGTGGAGTTAATTGCGGGAAAAAACAGCTGTTTGAAGATACTGGCCGAGCTTGGGTCGAGCACTAAACTGACCGCTACAGGAATATTGGAGCACTGAAATACTAACACTTCACTTGCCAACGCCAACGCTAATTATGATCCCTAGATCAGTACGCTAGTTTCCGAACTAATAAATGAAGGAAAATAAATGATTCACCAAGCGATCAGCTGATGGGAAAACACACGAGTTTGTATCAATTGTCAAACAACTCAATCATGCGAGAGGCTGCCACTGAATCTCCAACCACAAAATTGCCCAATAACGTTTACGTTGCTGCCTGAGGGCCTATTCGTTCCAGCTAAAGGATGAAGTATTTTGTTAATTGGATTTCAATTTTGAACAATCGACACTCCGAGGCGGTGCTCGTGCTAAAGATGAAAATCCGTTCGAACAGGAATATTCATCAACTTCGGGTACCGCGAGTCTATTCATTGACGGTGAACGTCACTAATGACGTTAGTGTACCTGACCGCACATAGAAACATGTTGCTATTTCCTACATTTGAAAATAACTATTCAAGGCCACAGAAGCTTCACTTATGATATTGAAATCAAGGTAGATATATCAAACATAGAGCAGCAATTACAGTGCAGATTGTTTGGTCACGTCAATGTCTATGTGCTGTGAGACTATACATATGCTAGATCGGTTGTTACAACGAATATTATCCATGCAGAATTTGACGAATTATTTAAACACAGTCAAATTAATGTGTTTGAATGATTTGACGGGAATGATTTGATGGGAATCTCTTTCTCTAAAAAGTGAACATGTGAACTCACAGTTACTGCGCCTTGTTTAAAATGGACACACAGTTGATAGATATTCTGGAAAAACATATAGGCCCACTACTTCATATAAATAATTAGACGGACCTAACCTGCATCGATTATACAACAATCCTTCTCAGTACTACTACTAGCCCATATAAATGACACGTGTGAATCTACTAGCCGACACTCGCAAAATTAATTGAACTGCATCCAAACTGCATAAATTGCCTGTATACAACTCCATATGAATAACTGGTCTGGATCCATACCAGGTTATATATGTATATGAGGTTTCCTCTGGCCATATAATTATTGAATCATATATGGTGCCATGTATATATGACCGGATATAGTGACATATATGTATTTTAATGAAGAATTGTATCCCCCTTGACCAGTGTTGCACATTTGTTAGTGTGGGTATGGTATTCCTATATAGATCAACACAACAACACCAGATGTGTGTAGCTGATTGCATGGTAGCTGTGTACAACATGGATAGTTCGTACAGTTTCGTATATACCCTACGAACATCACATACATGCATGTAACAGGAACGTTTAGGTTATATACCAATTTACGTAGTTGTTCAGCAAAACTGTGGACTCGCAAGGTGGCTGGTGGTACAAAATGGAGATCGGATTAGCTCAGTCGGTAGAGCTCCGGAATAATGATCTGACGATTGTGAGTTCGATCTCAACACCGGGCCGACTGGCTTTTCCGCTGCGTCCTTAGGCAAGATGCTTCATCTCCATTGCTACCTGTGGGGAATCTGAGTACAATCTGCGCCCATAGCGGGAGCAACATACTCTCCGGGATTGTCGGAGTGCGTACCGTTTCCTGTGATCAGGGTAATATCTCATGTAGAGCGCTTTGATACAGCTGTTAAGCAGTGATAAAGCGCTATATAAGCACTAGATATTATTATTATTACATAAGATCATTGTTAATTCGCTATCGTGAAAGTCTATCGAAACGGGAGTCCGGGGAGTTGCATAGTTATAACTACACTAAAATACAACATACCAACGAAAACATGGTACATGTTGTGTTCGTATATTAGCTCCTTGGTTGTGCGGTGCAATATTGTAACATTTTAGAATATGGGTGCACATTACGTGGTCACATCACACTATATGAGACGTGTTTGCCTTTCGTTCTGTAAATATCACTCTAATGCTTACGTTCGTGAGGAGAAGATAGTCGTCAACAATCTCTAACACAACTCTGCAACATGTAATGTTGATGTACTGGCTATATCTCTCATCGTCCTTGGTCGAATTAAAGAATGGCTATTCGTCTGATCGACGTGGTCAATGTTACTGCCTTATTCCAGTTTCTGAACCCCCGTATAGGTTATTGTCCTTCCTCTTTATTCACCGCTATTTCCATGGTCAGTGCTCTACTGAACTTCAGGGTGTTGTTCTTCCTTCGTATGAAGTTGTTCACATCATGCGATCACACCACTCCTTCTTCCCACTCAGTTGCGTTTCTCTCGCTATCGCACTATACGCATCACCAGGAAATTGCTCCCCTTGGATGTGTTTCCTTCTAGCCTACTTTTCAGAAGCAGGATCGAACAAACTGACTCTTTTTCTTTTTCTTGCCTTTTATCATGGGGCAATTATGGGTTTGCCCTCCCTCAAGTAACTATTCGAAAAATAACGGCTACTGACCTCGTGAAATGTTGTGATTGATACTACAAGGTTCGGTTCACAGTATCCAGGTACCAAAAAAACCAGGCACCTCGACGCGCTAATTGCAACAGCTTGCTATATATTCCTTGCCTCCAGTAAATAACTAGTGTCATTTATTATCCGCCCAGATTACCACTCTAATGCGTTGCGAGATACGATGAATAGGAAAAGCCGGAGTGTCATCTGTACAGAAAAATCCCAGGGCTTCAGCTTTTAGCCAAACAGCGCGTTGTTGGTTGATGTGGAATTTCGGGGAGAATGGTAAATTATTCAAAAGATTCGGTTTATATATAATCATGTATACGAGGTGAACTTCATGAAATTACTCAGTGGGCCAGTGACAACTGGGCGGCTACTGACCTCGTGAAAGTGTGTGATTGATACTACAAGGTTCGGTTCACAGTATCCAGGTACCAAGAAACCCAGGCACCTCGACGCGCTAATTGCAACAGCTTACTATATATCCCTTGCCTCCAGTAAATTACTAGTGTCATTTAATATCCGCCCAGATTACCACGCTAATGCGTTGCGAGATACGATGAATAGGAATAGCCGGATAGTCATTTGTAGTAGATGGATCAATTGAAAACACTTGCCATGTGACGTCTCTTGGTGGCATTCACAGTATTCCTCCGATGCTTTTGTTTACAATTGGGGTGAATCTCGTTCCTATCATATCAAATGGCTCAACAAGTCAATGTGATCGCTGAAATCTGATTTCAGAGTGTGAACACAATCGCCTATACATGCACCACATGATGATGAATATATTGCTACGCACTTCAGGGGCTACCGTACTGGAGTAAGAGATCGTCAGTTACAAGTGAAAACATTGACACGTGTTCCCGTTGAATGTGGCCTATTTGTTTATTGCAGTATATTCACAAACCTATCAGAATTGATGCTCAGTGGTGTGTTTTGAATAACATCCTAACCAGAGTATGATTTGCATACATCTTATTCATCTGATAATTAACCACAAGGACACTCGAGGGAGCGACTATTAGTAACTTGTAATCAGCAGGAAACATTAGATTCACGTTCCAAATGACCTTCCTACGAGTATCAGTCGAATTTCCCTATCATTGCAAATAAATCAAGTTGATGACAACATCGTATATTCGGTCTCCTTGTTATATAGCTCAATGACGACCTACTCACGAAAATATATCCCAAGGTATTCCCTCTCTAAGTGTTCCTAAATTAGCAGCACGACCTCTAAGGCCATGGATGTGGTAAATAACTTGAAGGACAACGACAGGCTTATTTATCTGGCCCGGAAACAACTGTTCGTACGTTGTGAAATTTGAGGATTTGTACTGTCTGACTGTATCATGTACATTGCGCAAACAATGGAGCAATCTCAGCATGCAATATTTCATGTTGCCTTACCTCCCCGACTATGAATGAATTCTATTGTCTTTTTCAATGTAATGAATGTGAACCCGAAATTGGTGGTCAGACTATCAGAGAGGTTTGTTTCTATGTGTAAAATATATGAAAGGAATGTAAGAGCGCTGAAGGAGTAATCTCTCAACAAAATGAGAGCAATAACATACTTCATGAATTTACTTGGTACACATGTCTGCCTTAGTAAAATTTTGTTTTGGGTGGACGTCACTGCAATTACACTACAATTCGTGGCACCCCACCTCCTCTCACCTGCTCACCAATATTTATTACTCCTAACAAGTTACGCGTTTCACACATCAAGTGTTTTTATAGCCCTCCATACGTTTCATAGCTTTGAATGATTGGCAATTATCAAACATCTATTATTGAGGATAAATCATGCCCACCTACACAAAATTTGTACGGAGCGGTATACGTGTATTTTCCCCCAACCGTATGCGTCAAAACGAAGACCATACACTCTTCGATAATTCAATAATTCACGTTCATTAGCTTATGCAAACTCTGCTCACCAACTTAACATCTCGCTCCATATGATACCATCGGCCAATGGAGCCAGAGGAGACGCACTCACATGCAGTGTGTGCTATAGTCATCAACATATTATGTAATGATGTGTAATTGTGTATGTAATGAAGTCTAGGTAGTATTTGAAAACAGATCATCAACTGTTGCTGTAAGCAATCCCTCTCTCTCTCTCTTTGGCTGGCTTTGCGAACGGAGGACATGAAGAGGGTTGTCCCCAATGACTGTAGTGTTCGATCCGGGACTGACAGGCTCGACCACAACGGTTGCAGGTGTGGGACCTGTCTGGATGTGGCGGGGTGGCTGCAGACTTACGGGCTTTCCTCTTTCTCCTTTTATCTTTAAGGCTGGTGCTGCGGGCGTTCTCGTGGATGACCTAGAAGCCTGGTGAACTGTTCGTCTCGATGCCGGTCGGTCAGCAGCTTGGTTGGACCACTGACAGTGATCGATATTGCAGGTGCTGAGTGATTTTCTCAAGAAGTCTTTGTATCAGTAGGCAGCTCTCCAAACAGTGCCATCTTGGGCAGTTGATGATTGTCCATTCTAGAGACATGCCCTGCCCAACGAAGCTGCGACCTCAACAGCATGGCCTCGATGCTTGTTATCTTTGCCTGTTGGAGAAAAACAGTGTTAGTGATGAAGTCACTATCAGACGCAGGTGATGACGGTAGGTAACCCAAGGAGAATAGTCAGGACAACAGCACGTACTCTTCTTCAGATGCCTGTTGCTCCAAACTCGCTCGAAGAGCCTCCCAAATGCACTATTTGCCTTCACCTGTCTGTTGTCGATATCCGCATCGAGATGGTCGAAGGTATGTGAATTGCTGGACTACTTCCAGCTCTGAATGCCCAATGGTGATATGAAGAGACGGACATTCTTCCTGGGCGCTGGCTGGTACAGGACTTTCCTGCGAAAGTGTTGGCGCAAGGACGCATCCTTGCTTTACTCCATTGGGAATCGGGAATGACTCTGAGAGTTAACTGAGGTGTCTCACTTGACCATTTTTGTTCTCATGAAATGTAGATCCAGTGGTGGCGGCAAGATTCCCCCGACAGTATAGACCCATACGCGGCGAAACGGAGAAAATTATTGAAGAGGGGTGGGTGATGAAATGCCTGAATACTATTTAGGCGGAGCGCCACCATAGGTGAGCGCGGAGCATAGAGGACATCTTTTCAAACCCTCTAGATGCTCGTTAACAGCACCTCCTGAGTGTTCTGAGGTGCAAGTATGGATTTCATGCCTGGATTTGCTCGATAAGCAAGAATCAAATCGTAATGCCTGTCAGATGAGATGATATAATATATACAAGACTAAAAAGAATCGAGCATATCTTGGAGCACTCAGTTGAGCCACCCCACCCCAACCTCACCCACACCCCTCCCCCTCGGTTCCGCTGCCACTGAACAGACCGCACTATATGGTATTGTCCTAACTATACTTACTAATTTTTATGGAGGGGAAAGAAGGAGTTGACAATCGGGGATAAATATACTCCCCGGTTACCCGGTTACCCGGTTGCTGACGCGAAACTCCCCGACGAAATTCACAATGTTGGCATTACAACGACAAAATCGCTTGTGGAACTCCCCGACAAGAAGGAACAAATTCCCCGACAGGAGAGAGCCATGCTTTTCCAACAGGGAGAATGCTCTGGCATCGAAGTCCCTTGGGATGAAGAGGTATCCTGCACAAGGTTGTGAAAATCAGCATAGAACTTATCCTTCTCTGTAGGGTCTGCCTGAAGAGTTGTTGCATATATGCTGAATAGTGTGACATGCTTCTTCTCATTCAGTGGGCACTGGGCAGCGCACCGAGAGGATTCGGTCAGAGTGTCCTGTTGGAAAAGCTTCAAGTTTAGCAGCATTTGAGCTCTTGACCATGAAGCTAACGCCTGCAAGGCGTCTCTCTGTCGCTGGTTTTCCAGGCCATTGGAGAGTGTATCCCGCGCCAAGTTCTTTAAGGTTTACTTCTTCTGCAAAGCGGACTTCACTGAGAGCAGCGATGTCAATACTTAGTCCGGTAAGTTCTTGTGCTATTAAGGTAGAACGTCGTTCTGGACTATTCCTATCAGCAGTGTCCTTCATGGTTCTGATGTTCCAGGATGCGAGTGTTCAGGTGTTAGTCCTTCCACACCCTCACAGGTGGGTGTATACCTTTTCTTCATTGGTGTTTTAGTATACCGCTCGGGGAGATGCCTGTTGACCGCGGTCAGCCAACTGGGATTAAGGTAGACGAGCTTTATTTGGACCACATTTTCCAGATCCTTCTCCATGTGGGGCAAGCAGTACTGTCCCGGGTGATATCATCGTTCACTGGTTTACCATCAGAGACCAATATCCCGAACTGTCCGCATGCAGGATTGAGAATGCGGCTTCCGGACTCCAGTGACATTTTTCTCCTGCCGAGTTCGCCCCTTTTCCTAGTGGAAGACGAGGGCATGTCCCCTAGGCCTGCGCAAAGGATGTTCAAGGTGACAGACCGTGCGCGCAATACCGTTCCCACCCATTACACTCTCGGTGCATCTGACATGGCCTAACAAACTGGGACGGTGAGAGTCGTAAGCAATTTACTGATAATAATAATCACATACTCGGAAACGACATGGTCAAATTGTATGATCATCGAATTGATTGGGTGGTGATCTGGGAAAACAAGGGAAATATTGCTAGATTATGTTCGTTCTGAACAGGAGAATAATGATAACAATTATGTGAATGAACAGATTCTATAGAACTTTTTGATCATTTGGCTGATGGGTGCCCATTTGACGGAGGCGTTTCAGAGTGTGTGCCAATATACTGATATAGCACTTTTTACTAAATTGTTTTAACGTGAAGTATATACGCCTACACCAACAGCCTATTCTGCCTAATAAGTAATAATGTACGTACCATTCAAAAGATTTCACATCCCACCTCTTTCTCCATAATGTCGCCTACTGCGAGCCGCGAGAAACGTTCACCTCGAGTTTTCATTTATATATATAGCGTTCCTTACATTTATAGCTTTGGATGATTAGCAATTGGCTCGCGGCTATTAAAGAAAGAACCAGAGGAAGGCAGCGATAGAAAGAGGACCGGTTCATCTGGAAATAGCACCCCCCCCCCCCCTCACCCCTTTCCTCCTGCCCACCGCCTTCTACCAAGCCACAGTCAGAGCAACATGCGTCGAGATATAAATACAAATACCAGGGATAGGAATGCTTCTGCCTGGGAGTTGTCTTCACTACCAACGGCACTTTTTGGAGTCACCGAAAAAACAGGAAGATTCGCAAACATTATTGGTGTCTCTCCTCCTTCATCCTGCTACCGTACCTGTCTATCGTGAGACATGATCATACCATTCCAGTTTGGGCTTCTACAACACCAGAATCTGATCAATCATATCTCGTATATCAGTACCGGTATCACAGTATTAATGGAAATATTGACTACCCGATTGATAACTGACAAACCGCACGTTTCTTCTCGAGCCTTTTTAGTAAAACCTTATAAGATGATTGGCAATTATCAGACGCGTATAACTGGGTGATTTATCAGCGACCACCGATGCATACCAAGTACAGATCTTAGGCTACATAACATTAGGCCAGTTATTCAGTTGAGCACCTAATGTGGGTTGAAATTGGGAATGAGTTGGAGATTACGTACTTGAATCACGTCAGTTTTTCGACGTTCGGGCAATGAACTTAAATGGCATTATGGCAGATCGAAAAATGCCAGACTGAGACGTTGAATGGCGATCCGGGACACTATTCTTCCCACCAAACTGCACTCAGGTGCCGAAGATTTTTTTTTTATATAGGCCTATGTATTTTTCACATGTCGCAATCATTGTCTCGCCTGAACTTGGTTCGAGGAGCGATATCACGCATCGACTGCATGGCTACAACCCGATCCCAACTCTTTACTCTGGATAAACGTACACCGTGTATTAGAGGACATTCGGTCGAGTAGCTATGGACTTGCGATAGATTCCAAATCAGATGTACATCACGGATCGACTGCACAGCCAAAACTCGTTCCCAACTCTTTACCCTGAATAAACCTACAACGAGAATGAGAGAAGAATCTGTAGAGCTATATATAAAGGGACTTACGGTCGATAGATTGCGGAATCAGACGCAATAACTTCACGTTTACATTCGGACACTTTTTTAACACATTTCTTGCCTCGAAACCTGTTACAATTCTACACCTATGTACATACCGGAAATGCTGGGAATTTGAACACAGTATCGTGTTTAACTTCGAAGTGGGGGCAAAGAGTGTTTATAGATTATTTCGATTGGAGTGTATATGGTGAACGACCGCCGGGACTGCATAGGCCCATCCGATGCTTCTCATATAAGGCGAATAAATACATTTACCAATCAACGCACCATCCCGTCTATGACTTCGGGAATAAACTAAATTGTTTGGAAATGGCAAAGGCGGTACCTCCACATGACATTTTTCAGCAAGTACAAATTATTTATACATATCATGATTCTGAGGAGGGACACCTGCTTCGTTTCCATGTCACATTATTAGTTCGTAACCACATTGCTGTGAAAATGTGCGGTTACCATTAAATAAATCAAGGTCTTGTACCGCTGTACAGGTCATATAATGTGCCATTCTTCAGTGAGGTTTAGCTTGCAAGAGAAACCACACCGTCGTGGTAATTGAGTAACAATTAATTCGACCTAAGGAGGCCCCTCGCCCAAGTAGATCTCAAACCGTCCCAAATTTGAATTGACGTAACGAGAGTGATAAGTCTTCTTCTTCACGTTTTGTTTAACGTTACTCCCTACCTCGTCCTATCACATGTATCTATTTATCTCACATCCTCCGATGTACTCCACAGATGTATTCCACCCTCGAGTCAAACAAACGGCTCGTTCCATCATTCTAAATCATCGATCGATTCGCTGCGTTATTCTATAGCAGGATCAGCGTAAATGATGGCTGGCGTCTTGTGACGTCTGTGAAATCCTTCCAAGCGATTTCGACAGAACAACGGCAGTAGTCTTATTTTCAGAATTCCTCAGTGAGGTCTGTGATGTTAATATAACAAGTATATACAATGGTGTGAAATCTGAATGAATATTACATAGACATCTTATGAAGTGAATCTTAGCGCGTGCTGCATCATCAGGTGGAAATCTTCATTTTATGTACACATATTCAGGAAGCAAAGTACAACATATATTACGATCGAACATTCTAAAATGATAATCGAATAAAGAAACTGGATATTGGTTCGACTAAGTGAGATACAGCCTGGTCTAAAGGCTCGGTCACAATATAACGATTTTTTCTATCGGACTGCTACACGATTTCTTGAATTTAGGCCAACTACCAAGGAATGCAGTAATGAGGTTCATACAGGCTGATACAACACCGAAATGAAAAACTAAAAAAATCGGACGATAAATCGGAGAGCTCTCCGATGAATAGCAGCTGGGTGAATATATCGAGTTGGGAATGGGCGATTCCACATCGAATCGGTTACACACATAGCGAATGAGGTCCTTCATCATTGTCGCTGTATATATCCGCCATAATGAACGGAGACTCGCATTCGTGAGCCAAAATTGAAAAAAATCGGATCGTTGCGCTATACGATATCGTTGCAGTGTGACCTGGCCTTTATTGTCTCTTCAGTGAAATCATGAATGGGCTGTATAGCAGATTATTTCACGGATCACTCAAAATCTTACGACACACCCCTACACGCACACCTGAATCAGTGTCCAACTTTTTAAACCTATGTTGGGGAGACAGAAAATCAACGAAACATCCATGCCGCTCTCCGGCTGTCGCTTCTTCTTCAATGAACTGCTTGATTTTGATTTTGCAA
>JAUOBX010508621.1:0-10141 GCA_032360705.1 Eupentacta quinquesemita
TACTAGATTGTGTCATGAACCAACCCCTGAGCCAGTTCGTGGTCATCAATGCGCATGCTCACAGCAGCTAGACCTAATGAAACGTTTTCATACATAGACCTCTTGTTTATCGTTTTCAAACTGCGATAACTCGTTGGAAATTATATATTTTTTCACCCAACTTTTGACTATGTCATTGTCCACATGTATGAGGGAAATATTCATATAATATGTAAGTTTTGCAGCGGTTTGATTCATAATTTTATTCCGAAAGATTGCTCCGCCTTCAAAGTAGCGATATCTCTATAGCTGTGTACACTGTTCAGGCGGTCCAAGTTCATTCTCTGCGCTCCCAAGCGACCTTCGACCTTGATCATTAGCATATCCAGGCCCCTCCTGTACCTCACTGGCCCCTCCCTCAGCCATGGTATGGTGACCCCAGACAAGAGGGCAGGCTGTCTGGTATGTTACACATGACTGGTCAGGGGAGCTAGTCAGCTCTATGTCATGATGTTTATCTCTGTCCACAGAGCTTCCAAGGTCAGTCATCAGTCACAGCAGCCACTGTGTGTACATGGGATCCCTGGCAGAGCTCTGCAGTGAGCAGCGGACAATTATTGGACTTGTGATATACAGCCCCATTAACCTGCAGACCAGACAGTGCTGTTGTTATGTCTGGCTCAGGTAGGCAGCCTGCTCGTGTTTAGTCAAGTCTGGCCACTCCAAACTATGACTGACCTATTTTGAACAGGCTAGGCAAATGTGGGAATCTCAACAGGGCTGGCTGGTGCAGAAGAGCAAAATTATCTGTAGGGGTGGGAATTTATCAGATTCTAGATGTAGGATATGTGATTCCATTATGAAACTATGTTTGTCAGTTCACATTCTGAGAATCCGTTCCACATAATAGACATATTTTGTTTGTTTAGAGACAATTGGATGGGGCAATGAGATTGTAGAAAATGCAGGACTTATGTTAATTCTCTTATGTTAATTTCCCATGAATAATATGAATGTTCTATTACAGATTCCTACTATCGATAATTGTTTCGTATGCCATATCTGTATCCTTCCATGTACAACATTCTAGCCCGTGATCATCAAATTCCCTCAGTTCGTAGTGGTAATGCTGACTGTATTTGGCTCTAATGTTTTTTAGGTAAATATCACTCGAATCCAAATCATTTTTTCCTGGGATTTAGTTGGCACCTCTATTTGGGTGCAAACCAGGTCGACTTTTCCATCGATTTCTATTCGTGCCATTCTACAACCTCAGTCACAAAGGTGTGATCAGGCCTTCAGAATGATCACACATGAATGACATAATACTGCATAATAGCCAAGGATTCCTAACTATAGATACATTTGAGATCAATGTCATTTGTCCAGCTGCAGGAGAATACATAGCTGGAACTGAGGCTTCTTCTGGCAGAGCATAGTCATTCCCACATTGCTGCTGCTGCCCTCTATATTTGCAGGTGCAGAAATATGAGGTTGGCTGATAATCTGATATACACAAAACTCAGTGGATGTTGACTACAGTTGGTCCCGAAAGTATAGTGGTCATTTGAAGGTCACCAGAGGTGGAATTTCCGAAATTTGGTGATTTTCAAACCTTGTCAGTTTTGAACGAAACTTGGTGGATGTGGACTACAGTTGATTTGGAAAATTATCAAAATAATACCAAGATCATGCAACAAATGTCAAATTTGCCTAATTTATGCAGGAAGGTCAAATATGTGAAATTGTGTGAATTCATTCAGTCTTGTGCTCGATGAAAAATATCTTCACACGTATGTCTGACACAGTGGCGTACGCAAGGGAGTGTTTTGGAGGGGTCCGAACCCCTACCATGACTCGAGTTGCCAAAAAAATTAGGCTGAATAACACCCTTTTTCACAATTTTTTTCATAATAACAATTATTAATTGATATTAATATAGCGCTCCAAACCCGAAAGTCTCAGGGTGGTTAACAACAAAATGTGAAAAATATAAAATATCCTAAAATACACATAAAACACTGAAAGAACTGGAACGCATAACACGAGTGAAATGAACAGCAACAAGTTTTGCAGCTGTTATTTGATAAATATCACAGCAGCGCGAGTCAAGGGGCCCCTAGATTGCATTCATTGGTCAATAGGGAGGGTGATGCCATTTGTGCGGGTGCATTTCCCTCGAATCCCAGCCTCAGAACTCCTCCCATGACAAATCTCTCGGTACGCCGCTGGTCCGACAGACCTGTACGTAGCATTGACTTGGTCTCCCACTTAGTTGCACGAATGCGGGGATATCCCATGATGGTGGTTTGCTGGTCAACAGTCGCCTAGTTCTTTGTTTGTCTCTTTCAGCATACCTCTAGTTTGGTGATTCTTACTTTGAATTTGTTTGTATTGATGATCCTCTCTAGTGGTAGCCTGCAAAAGCAGACGATATGGTACTACAGCTACAGTGAGCCTAGGGCAATTCCTGAAATAGAGGGAGCTATTCCTCTTTATTATATACCATGGTCGCACTGATACTAACATATCGTCTGTTGACTTTCGTTCGACAAATCCCCAAAAATTTGGATTCCGCTAATTAGTAATCAGGTAAACTAGATATCGATCAAGAATTGTGCATCGGCATGGATACACGATGGACCTATTCGGCAAAACTGACAACTTAGTACTATGTCATCCACACATACGTCCCGCCTCGAAGAGTGTGAAATTTCAGATCGTAAGCGACTGAATCAAAGTCCTACAGGCGTTCGTTTAGGCAAAGCCCTTATTTTGTATTACGTCTATGGTTGGCCGAGCAGGTCAGAAATGTGCATATCAGTCAAAGGAGCTGATACGAGGCGAACAATATCAAATGCCTGTTTCAACAGGCTACTCTAGTGGAAACTCGGCAGCATTCCTATTGGAATCTTCTCTCCAAGCCTGCAGAGACAGTTTCGTGCCAACTAACGCACAAGTTAACGTCCATGATTGAGGGATGACAGAGACTTCATTGTACCGCACAAAACTGGACTGCAATTTTACTGTACTCAGCAGGTCTCAAACCCACTCTTCATGATTATTAGTCCTAATGTTAACCACTAGGCCACATGTTCAGTGATTGCGCGACTTATTCCAGTTCTGCAGAACATTTTAAAGACCCCCACAGGTAGTCTGCACTGCACCATTAGGATTGAGGGAGATGGCCACTTGTGTCTCGTTCTCTCTGCATCTCCTGGGCATATTCCAGGATGCGTGATTAATGTTACTAAAACAATCTGTCTTTGCCATTTTAAAAATTATCGAGGTAAGTGATGTGAACAGTGCCTCCCTAATCGTTCGGGCCATTAATAAATTAATGTTCATTGAATAATGCCTGAATGGAGAGCACATGAGCATACAGCATAGCTGAGTTGAACATCTACCCTTCCAAGTGGATTTTTTCACTGAATCTATTGTAAATAGTGAAATGCGAAAACTTGACTGTTACTTAAAGGCCTCATGAAATATGTAGGTCCAAGATATGTAGTACCTGGATCTGATTTTACTAGTGGTAGTTCAGGGCGGCGAACACAATGGTGAAATCTGTTCCTCCATATCTGGTTTGATTTTTGAGATGCAGGCGGTGGTAACTGAAGGATCTAGCATTTTTAGTGGCCATAAGTGAAGTACCTGGGTCTGTTATTTTTATTGTGCTAGTGATAGTTTGGGGCGAGGAACACAATGGTGCAATCTGTTTCTCCATTATCTTGTTTAGTTTTTGAGATATCTGCAATAGTAACTAGCTTTTTCAAGTGACCATAACTCAATAACGCAATATGCTATGAACATGGGGTATGGCTCATTGGATCCGGCGTGCCGAGTTGCATCATATATATCCGACCTGGATATTTACTACTCGATCATTGGATGCAAACCCTGAGAAGTCCAATTCCAATGTTTTCCTGAAATTGTCTTCAATTGATGACGTCATCGCCCAGTATAGCGTTTCCACTCATTGATGTTCTCACCGGACAACCAACTTCGAAGGAGGGTTTCTCCACATCGGTTCAACTGATTTTCATGGGAAAGGTACCGATGAGTAGCTGAGAAATTACTCTATAATATATCAGAAATAAAAAGCTCCATTTTGTGGGGCCTCTAATCATTTAAGATCAGGCTCCAGTAGGTAAGGAAAAACTGTAGAATTTTAACTGCTGACTAACTTAACTAATATCCCTCTTTCATGCACTCATCTTATTATATCTCTTTCCATGTTGCCGTCAGTGGTAGCGTGAAGTGTGGTATCCTAATTGGCTAGAGCATCGAGCTAGTGACCCAAATATTTTTGGTTCAAGTGCACGTTTACACTCGAGAGCAAGGTGCCTTATCACGATCGCTCACAAAGAGGGGAAGGTGATTTGTATGTTGCTGTCTGCCTGTAATAACCCACTCCTCCACATAGAGGTCATGATACAGAGGCATTGCCTTGGTCCGTATCCTGGTAGGGGTTCTAAGCTGACAGGAGTGCTGTATAGAGGTGTTCACCCTAGCCAGCCTCTTATGGGGTCGGTAGTCGGTACCCGTGTCCAGCAACTGAACCATAGGAAGGGAGAAAATACTTATCCAATGTGGGTCAAACTGACGCTGAGGCTCCCAGTGCTCGCTGTGAGCCCTGTGGCCTATCTACTCATCTAGGAGCAATCATTCAGTATTCAGTTGTTCTAGGACATGTTTTGAGTGAAATGACTCAGTTACAAGCACACTTGCTGATCAGAAGTGGGAAAAAAGTGACTCATATCACCCAGCTTCAGGGCATACAAAATTTAGAACCTTCTACTACCCTTCAGGCATGCCCTGACCCTATACTACTTAATTCTACTTTTCTGGCTTCTCAATGCCTCCACCCTTCTCAGCCTCACTCACCCCACCCATATATAATCCAGAGTACAGATATACGAGTGTTGACTGTTTAGTGAAAGCTGTTGCCTTCATAGCAATTTTGTATACATAAATTGCATGTTTTGGACAATTATGTAATGAACAGGCCCTCCCCTCGTCTATCTACAACTCGGTCACTGGGATCAACTCATTAAGTTATTTGAGTCAACCCCCGTAAAGATCCCTGAAGACCAATTGCAAGTATGACTGAACATTATGTCTGCCTGTTCATCAATGACAGGATTGTGTGTCAACTGATCATTCCAGCATTTCTTAATGTTGAACTCGTTAAATAATGTTTGTCGAACAAGTGCAATGAGATGCACATGGCGACATGCCAACATGAGCAAGTTAGCTTCCACTCTGCAGAGTCCTCGACGAGTATGCTTGTGGCAACGAGCGGTGGAACTCGAAGAATTGAGTGATTTGAGGAAGAACGACCATACTGCCAAAAGCTACCAATTTGCAAATCAGTACGTGCTTACCTGCCTTTAAGTGACGCCTCTGAGTGCACTGTGAACTTGCGAGTCGGGGGAAGAGGCCAGCGTAAGGGGCTCTCCAACGTTCTAAACCGATCAATGTTTTTGATAGCCTATAAGGGGATCTCGCCTCCATGGGAGTTGTGCAATTATTATACGCTAATTGTTTGCCATTGACGAGGGTTTAGGAAAGGGTTTGAACTTTTCCTAAATCAGCATTGTTAAAGGAGCATTGTAATGTCTCACTTGAAGTTGACACAAAATGGAGAAGAAGAACGAATCAGTGGGATGAGGAATTAGTCATGTCAGTAAGGAAGCTACAGCACATTTGAAATACTTACTTCAGTCAAGGTCTTTTCACACTCCGTAACGATAACCAGAGATTACTGGATTGGCCCGTATTCGTTACTTCGGATAAAAAAATTGGTCAGTGAGTGACATTCCAGGAGGATGACACTTGAAGTCACAGGCTTATTGGAAATTACTGGTGCACTGCTATCTCCATATTGTTTACCCTCTTGAATAGTTGTTATCATCATGCATACATGTTCTATTTGGGACCTTATTGTTTCCTACTATTAATCATTCCATCGATTTACCTGCTCCCTACAGGTATGGTCTCTGGGCAGACTGGGATATTAGTTGGTCATATCAGTGAGCAGGAAAAGCTTTGGGGTCATCATTATTCAAACTATTTCACGAACTCTCTTACCCCTTATCACCCTGCACTCGCATTATGCTTAGTATGACGATTTTGACAAACTTTGAGACTCTTTTTGAGTCGAGAAACTATTAAAAAACCTGAAAATTCAGTGATTTGCCAAACCTCACATGCAGACTCTTTGTCTGGCAAAGTGACATCTTGGCCAACGTGACCCCTAATCCCTGAACACCAATGGTGGATGGGGACTACATACGTTCTGGGCAGACAAAAGTCACCAGAGTTAGATTTGCATAATTTAGGGAATTTTGACAACTTTATCAAAACATATGGTACTTCATCATCCTCTCTAGATATTAACGCCTTCTCCGGGATGTGTCAATGGTGGTTGAAATGATACATGGCATATTGCACCAAGTAATATCTATGATGAACCATTTAGTTTTACACAACTGCAGGAAGTATTCTGACACAGTGATTCCTAGGCATTGACTGCAGAATTATATTTTTCGCTCTGGAACATTTCCCTCTAACAAATGCTCTCATTAACAAATTTGGGGCCCTTCCCCAGGCATAATTGATCGCACATTCTATGCAATATGTAGTGTCAAATAATGACTTATACTGCATCTATCTACCCTCTCTGCAGAATACATTTGAGTTGGACGGCCATTTCTGCATGGTGTACGAGCTGCTGAATCCTAAACCGCTCCATCATTACTTTGAGAGACTGCTACCCGCCGAGGTAAGATAAACCTCCGGAGATCAACATTGTGACCCTTGCAAGTTTTTAAAATGATTTAGGCCAAAACGAACTGAGCTGAATTGAATAATTGTGAGGTCTGAGCCTAAATCATCTGTAGCTTACACTATGGGCAATGGACATTGAACTAGCATTGTGTTTGTTGAACCTAATGAGTTTACCAATGAGGTAGATGGGGCTCCTGGTGAAGGCAATCCATCTAGGAGAAGGAAAACTCCAAGTTCAAACCATTTCAAGGGCGGATGAGGTCCTTTAGCCTCGGTTGGCAACTCATCTAGTGTTGATATCATGAAGAAGTATTCAGTCCTGATCTGTAAAACAGGTTGATGTTAGGAAGGGCATCCAGTCGTAAAACTTCTGCTCCACAAAATCCTTACTTGGTGGCAAGTGGTTGCTGCTAGAGTAAGGTGAATCTGGCCACCCCCGTGAGGGGATCAAACTGGATCAAAACTGGATGAGAGAGAGACTGCCGACTCGGCAGAGCTAGACTTTTGGCTATGTCTCTTCGTCAACTTCTTTCAAATTCGGAAAAGAGGTATGGCACTCTCCTGGGCTCGTGACTGAATTTTGTTACGATTTTGTGTCGAACATGAGACTGTTCAGATGATTGTGGAGACCGATAGGATGATGGCTTTGATGGGGTGGCCAGTCCGGGTGAGAAAAAAATGTTCTGAAGTAGGGAGAGATGTGTCTCATTGCTTGTAGGCTCTGTGCCATTGTGATTCTATTCATTACTCCAGGTTTGGAATTTTGTATTGTATTTTCATATATTATATGGTTACATCTTATGTCAAGGTTTGCTCATGTTGAGGTTTGCCCTGGTGATATTTAAGAGGCATTCACATGAATTTAGGCAGTTCGCTAAAAACAATGTACCTGCGTGATATGTTGTCTGATTGATGCCATATTCCATGAATCGTCCAAATCGAATTGGCTATTTTATATCCCCCAAATCAGACAATTTTGAATTGAAATCCTTCCTCTATATCCTGGAAGGGTTCGTTAGGAGGAAAAACCTGATTTGCATTTGTTTATCATCCTCAGGAGTAGACATATTTATTGATGGACTGAGACACATTTTGTAAACATATGTCCTAAAACAGTCTTTTCTATACACAAAGGAAATACACTCTCAATGTTGTACTTTTGAATGGTGTTCTGGAAATATTACATTCCCTTGTAAATTCCTTGACTTCTCTAATCTTAGGATCACTAATTCAACAACACAACTCCTTGCATCCCCTTACCCCCTCCCCTGTATTAATTGCACCATAATTATTCCACTATGTTTATATAATACATGCCCGCAGGTATACACACCATTTCATTATGTACATAAAAGGACACACTGCACAAGGCTTCCCCCATCCCCCCAACAATCTGTGTAATTTAATTGCGTGGTATAACAGAAAATGGTAAAACTTTGTTATTTAATCATTTTTTCCTAAGGTCTAAGGTATTTTCTATCGGCTGCCTCTATGAGTCATTCGACTGGGAGACCCCTACCCGAGACAGTTGCCTTTTTATTTATTATTGATTCTCCTCATTGGACCGTAAATGAAATTAGCGGTTATTATCGGCCTACATTTTCTCCGGCCAGCGTTGCGGCGTCGACGCACTTTGCGTTTTGGCAAGAGTTCAGGCTTGACTGGGGACTTGGGCTGCAGGCTTCGGCTCATCATCAATCAAACACTACCCTGGATCGGCCAATGAATATCAATAATGCATGAAAAATTGTTTCACGCAATAATTCAGTTGTTTCAGTTTATTTGGCAATTTGGTAAATTTGTATCTTGGGGGGAAAAGACAGGCTTGACTGATGTCTGGCCATTCAGATGGCTATTATCAATCAAGTACTGGCTAATTATCAGCTATTGCATAATTCTTCTTTGCTAACATGATCTTATTGATGAGAATCATTCATTATTTATGAACTACCAAATTGTATAACCCACTTGTAATTTTGCTGTTTTGTGCTTTGTGAATGACTTTTATCAGATTGCCCACTAATTGCCAGTTAGATTTTTCTATCAAGATGCTTTTTGGCAGTGAGAATATATGGCAAAAGTTATTACGAAAAGTGAATGTCAATAATGCACTAAGTTTTGTTTATGAAAGACATCTGGTGAGGATTAATGGTACCCCCAGATCATTAGTATTTGGGAAATGACTAAACAATGCTACACATTGCCTGGGATTGGATAGTGGTACTTATGAATGACATCCATATCAGGACTGGAATGAGCATCTCATGAGAGCTAGGCCATTGTTCGCTGTCAAGGTACCAAGGCCAACACAGAGAAATTGTACTATCAGCTCAGTTCTACTGTATAATCTGTAATACAAGCCCCTCCTGTAATAAACGCCCATCCCCCCTTTTTGACCAAAATAACACCCAAAAAAATAGCCTAATTGTCCTAAATCAGTCAAAAACAGGTCAAAATTAGCCAGAAAATTAACATTTTAAGAGAGGCCCCTCTTGTCAAAATGCAACGCCCCCCTGGGCATCTATTGGAGATTATACGGTGTGTAATATTTTGGCTAGGCATCGGAGGCCGAATGGACTTGGAATAAAATGAAATTTCTTGAGCACCAAGGCCATCGCCAGAACACCCGGTCCATGGCCTTCGTGGCCTTAGTCGATTCGGCCCTGCGGACCTGGCCACATTTGGATACACTGTAATGTGAAGACTCCGAACAAACTTGGGTCTACTATCACTTGTGTAAAGGTCACAGCCTCCTTTTGATTTTGGCAACCTCAAAAGAGGTCATCAAGAGGACATCCGCTTGTCACATTTACCTGCGTAGGCTGCATAGTAACATTCACCTTGTTGCAGTAAAGAGGAAATTTATGTAATCACTTTCTTTGTAATACCCTTTCCAGGTGAGGCCCATTACTCTGCCAAGAATCAATAAATCACATTCCATCAGCTCAGATCATACTTAACGACAAGTTCCAGAACGCACACCTACATCATTGGGCTCGTAATTGGGGTACCTGTACTGTCATTGCTCTCCCTAACCAGGCTGCTAGTTTGTTAGCCTAGTTACATCACGAGAGGGAGGGATGAGGCAAAATAAAATAATTGTTCCTCTTTTTCTGCCTTTCTTGGGCCAATTGCTAGCAGAATATACGGCCGAAGGAAGGAGGCCTGAAACCTAATTTGAAAACAAATGTTTGTAAATAATAAACAAAATTCAACTCAATGACTCAAAGTGGATTTTCATCGATAATTCCCTGGATAGTTTGCATCTTCTCTTATTCTTGAGTAAACAACCCCCCCCCCCCCCTCCCCCTCCCTCCCCCCTCCCAATTCAAAGACACAGGGGAACAACCCCCCTCCCCCTTCCCAATTC
>JAUOBX010508732.1:0-10141 GCA_032360705.1 Eupentacta quinquesemita
TGGACTGATGTATTCATTTCGGTCTAAGCTACAAGATGAGCCCATGTTTACCCGAGCCTGCAGAATACCTTTAATAGATGAATCGTATGAATAATGAATATCATAGGGATAATTCGTGTGATTGTAATTACTACCATGAAAATGGTTTCGTTATATCATTCGAGGATGACTGCAACACCTTCTTCATCCTAGATCGGATTAGATCAGTCAGTAGAGCTCCCTACTAGTGATTAGACGATAGTGTGCTCGATCATTGCTGTTTATGTGACCGACTTGTTTCCAGTGCGCCCTTAAACAATGCGCTGTCTCCATTGCTATACCTGTGAGGAATCTGAGTCCAATCAGCGCCAATAGCGGCAGCAACTCACTCTCCGGGATTGTCGTATTGGTTAGACCCTGTGAGTCGTTTCGGCGAGTTTCACTTCCTATTTTATAACTGGAGTTCCCCTTTAATACCCCCTCTGATTTATCCGTTCTCCGATTGTCGCCACCAACTTCAGTGCGAGGCGATCAGTGGGAGAGATAACTCAAGGCATGCATATTCGGGTCACACTTTACGCCGGGCAGACCCAACAGGGTCTACGTATTGGTCGGAGTGCGTACCGGGTCCTGTGATCAGAGTAATATCTGTCACGCGCTTCGATACAGTTGTAAAACAGTGATAAATATAGCAACACCGGGAATTATTAATAGGCCTATTCGAAGTATAATGAGAACCACTGATTCTTTACGATTGTTTTTCCGTTCTATTGATAATTATTATTTCACATTCATGCCTGTAGGTAGATACAACAGGAACGTGGTTGGATAAATACAGCCCTTGCAATATTTCACAGTTGAGTGTATATAATTGACTTGTCAATGATAGAGAGAATGGAAGAGGTGGCGGTGTTGCAGTTTCTGTCAGAGGTGATCCTAAATATTGTAAATTGATACCAGATTCAACTGTTCAAATGACCTTCTACAGAATAGTGCTGAATCCATTCTTGTTGAGATTGAAACGACATAGCTTAACTGGAAATATCATTTGTGGAGTAATATATAGACCACCTAAGGGCCAATGAATGAATTTATTGATCATCTAGATGAGTGCCTGTATACCATGAACTTAGAAAACAAGAATAGATTTCTTGCAGGGGATTTCAATGTAAATCTTCCGAAATCAAATGAGAGGAGCAATCCTCGATGGTCTATCGATCTTTTGTAACTTTATTCATGTGATCTATTGATTTCAAGGCCCACCAGTGACAGAAGTGACGTTTTTACTAATTCAGAGCACGTCAGGCAGATGAACAGTGTCGTATTCTGAATTGATAGTTCTGACCACTATCCAATATTCTGTATTGCTACAAATAAAAAAAGCGCCTAAGACACGGTCTGATATTTTCAAACATAATACTCCCTCCAATAATATTGAACGTTTGAAAACTGAGCTACACACTGTTGATGGTCCTCACTCCTCTGTATGTAAAGATTTAAACTCTGAACCGCTTATAGTCAATTTTCCGAAAACAATCATTGGAAAATTTGAAAACTGCTTCCTTTAGGGTAAAACGAAAGGTAAACGCCAACCGTGGATGACGAACAGGATGTTGACCTTTGTTAGACAAAAACAACAATTGTATGTATCAAGCACTTCCGAAATCCTACGTCAGCTAATGAGTCATATACCGTAGTACCGTACGAATTTCAAAAACAGGCTTGGTATGGTTATGAATCATATTTTCTGTGGAAATCTTATCGATGAGAATAGGGCAACGAAAAAAGGTACGAGGAAAGCGATGAACACAATATAGAGCCTATTGAATAGGAACTGATATGAATGACGTTTTCGTGAAGGATGATCGTGTACTTTTTAATTTCAACGAAATTTAACACTTATTTTCTTCAGTGGCGGGTGATTTAGCGCACCAAATTCTAAATGGCCCAAGAGTCCCGTTAGAATATGTCAACAGTAGCCTATATTGTTCTTTTGTTATGTTTTATCTACTGAAGAAGAAGTGCGGCTGGTGTTGGTGAGATTGTAAAATGGAAAGAGCTATATGATAATATATCAAACTATGTTCTCAAACACGTGTCAGAGGTCACAGGCCTACTGCGACCACTAACTCTTGTTATTAATATGCCATTCTCTAACGATATACTTCAAAATCAGCGGAAAATCGTCAAACGTAATCGGAACAAAACCTCTCAAAATATCTGCATGATCGCTTAGATTCCTGTTGCCTTCGGCAAGGAGTCAAGAACACTGGAAAAGTGATCTAATTTGGCTGAAATTTCCAGCATGTGTACCTTCAGCAATGTGCTTTCTGAATCAGAAAAGGGAGCAGATAGTCCCCGCAGCAGATAGTCCCCATACAATTGTTTGGCTGATTGTTAATTTTACGATACCGATTCATAATGTGGAATTAACACGGTGATCGATAGGCCTAATAATAGGTTCTGTTATTTTTCAAACTAAGGTATATATACTCATTAATACGGTAAACCAATACAATTTTGAGAAATTGCAGAAGCTCACACATCCTACATTGATCACTGGATCTCCTTGAACTTGGGTAATAATGTTCCTCAGGTGGTGCGTCTTACAGCTTGTTCGCAGTATTTACATGCAGTGTCGTGTAAATGCAATTTCATGTTGGATTGGTCATTTTCCCCACTAATCTGCAGTTGATATATGTTATGCCTCCTTGCAAACTGCATCTGGTAAAAGGTTTATGTCTTGGCCTGAGGTTTCCATAGGCATCCAATATTTGCAAACTGGGCAGGCAATCAATGATGACTAGGAATCTAGATCACCTCCATCTAGTAACATGGCTGTACAAAGTCCCAGAATGTAGGTATTCTTCAGAATGTGTAGATCAAATTATGCCCTTCTATCTAACCCATGTCTATTTTCTGAGTCTACTTCAATGTCACTCGGTTGCTGCTATCTTGTGTCAAATTAATATGGGGAACACACGTCATCCGCAGTGCAGTGAAAAAACTTCAAAATCAGGAGTGGCAACACTGACCTTCCAAGGCGTTGTTTACTCTAATTGTCTTGGTCTCCGGGACCCGTTGATAGACTTTTACTCGGTAGTCACTTACTTGGACTTTTACTAGCCATGGCAGTTCGTCCTTGTGCCAATTCGAATTAGGGTATCTTGACTCATGGAAATGAATAGAGGAAATGGGTAGTGGGATTCATTTATTGGTCGAAAGATTAAAAATATGTTGTGGAAGCTCTCAGATACATTACCTTGCAATGACCGTCATGTCGTTCGGGACTAACTGTAGACCACATCCACCAAGTTTTGACCGAATCCAACGAACGGAAAATACGCAATTTTGACCTCCGGTGACCTCGAAATGACCTTCATGTTTTTCGGAACCAACTGTAGTACACATCTACCAAGTTTCGTTTCAATCCGACAATGTTCGGAAAATAACGACATTTTGCAGAGTTTACCTCAGATGACCTTGAAATTACCGCCATGTCGTTCGGGACAAACTATGACCCACATCTACCAAATTTCGTTCAATTCCAATGAAGTTAAGAAAATTACGCTAATTTGACCTTTGATGACCTAGAAATAACCACCATGTTTTTCGGGTCCGATTGTAGTCCACATCCACCAAGTTTCGTGTTAATCGGACGAACTCGAAATTTCGCATAAAACGAGTTGATAGTTGACAAAAAAAAATACGAGTACAATGTCTGCATTGTTGCAGACATGCAACAATGCACACTTTCGAACCCATCCGATATTTTTCTGGGGTGAACATGTGAGCCAGCCAAGTTTGGAATCAATCGGACATTGCGTTGGAGAGTTTATTGCGCTAAAACGGAAATCTTCCAGCGGCGGCGGCGGAGGCGGAGACGACGATGGCAAAACCATAATTTCCCCGAAGTGGGAATATAATTAACACTAAATTCAGCATTATTTCTGTGATGTATTTTTTGTTTAATCGTTAAAAGGGTACACTCGGTTAGCCGAACTGCTAATCTTACCCGAAGCCCTCCGACAGAATAAGAACAATGCACAGCACACCGATAACAGAGTATAAACATGTGATCGAACAGAACACTTAACGATAGTTCAAAGCCTACCACAGGCAGAGGAGACGATACAAAAATACAATCGAATATGTGAATATATGAACTATAAAATGCATTCAGAAAATAAGATAATTAATTCAGACATGACGGCCAAACTGACTCGCTCATGAAACTTTTTTTAGTTGCTTGAAAGTGGCCAAAGAGGATACATTTTTGCATATATTCGGGAGTCCATTCCATTACCTATAGCAGCAATATAGGCAATCATGGTAGTTTGTTCGTCACTCAGTGAAATGTATGTTTTCTATTTGAGGTGGATCGATCTGAGGGAATGATGGTGAACGTCGGCAGTCTAGTATACTAGAACATACTAGTTGAATATTGCCGTGGCAGTCCGTTCAATGCTCTGTTCACCATACACAATCGTTTATTTTTTTAAAGCATATGTATTGGTTTCCAATTCAACTTTTGAAATAGATCAGTCGAGCGTTCATCGAAAGCATGAGCCCGCATTCAGTATTGTTCTTGCCGCTGTTTTCTGTAAGTTCAGTGATCAGCGGCCAGTATCCTGTTATTCATTATTTTACCCTCACACAAGTTGCCTACAATCCATACAACCGGTCATAACTGAAACCAATGCACAATACTACGTAATACGTTATAACATATATATTGAATATTTGTCCGTTTTGAGCTACTATAGAGCGCAATGTTCGAGTCTCTGAGCGCTGTGACGAATACAACTGTACAAGTGACAAACAAAAACAACATCTCTAAAGCCCCGGTCACACCTTCGCAACTAACTGACTAAGCTCCGTGAATATCCGCGAATGCAGTACGCAGTCAAAAATCGCGGGCATTCGCCATAATTCGTACTGGGTTCGTGTTGGTCTTGTTGGAGTCGCCAGGATTCGCAGTGGTTCGCCTCTATTCGGACACGAATGTTTTGAACTGTTCAAAACATTCGCGGTCATCCGCCGCCGATGCATTAGTCGTACTGCATGACTACTGTGTTCGTACCGGGTTCCTACTGATGCGTATTGGTGTCATTGGGATTCGCGATGGTGACAGTCAATGATTTTCCAATGCGACCGACCCAGAAGAATGCGGTACGTTGTGCCACGAACCACTACGCATCCCGTATGTATTGAGACACCAACTGGCCAATGAATTGCGTCCGCAAGTCACAAGACCCTTTCTCCTGGACTCTCTCAATTCTTATCTTGCAATGACCACTTCCTCCCATCTTCGTCAAGTTGGACAAGGTTGTCCAGCAGCCGCAATGTTCCCAAATCTATTTCGGACTGGGTCTACAATGATTATGTTTGTGTGGGCTAGGGCTGTAGGCTATTTACTCTGTAGTTATTGAGACTAACCACATGGTGTGTGACTGTACACAGACATCACAATATGAGCGTTCACCAATCCATGATTCGAAATATCGTGAGGCATGCTTAGTTTGCCCTGGTTCGCAGTGGTTCTCACTGCATTTATAGTTCGTACTGCATTCTCACTGCATTCGTACTTGTTCGCGAATATTCTCGTTGTATTAGTAGGGTATTCTGACTGCTGTGAGTGCTGTCTCACTGCATTCTTGCTGCACTCGTACCGATTTTACAACGTGCGTAGAGCATTCACAGGAAACTTTACTCGGGTTTGTGCATCATCGCGAATGACCAATATGCTCTATTCGCCGACATGATTCGCGAACCTTTTGTCGCGAAGGTGAGACCGGAGGTGAGACCGGAGGTGAGACTTGAGAGCAGATTTGCAGAAGTTACGGAGAGTCGGCGTACGCTTCACGTGATCCGACAGATTGTTCCAGAAAAATCGTGACGTGACGTTGGAATGACCGATTACCATGCGACTAACGTAGAGACGGAAATAGTAACAAGGGAACACTCTGATAGTAGAAAAGTTCATTCTTTTGTTCCAATTCCGAACTGGTAAAAGTGAATAACTCAATTCAGGCTATATAGGTGGGTAGCTTATCTTAAATTAAATCAACAATTTAATTCAATGAATTGAACGCTTCCTTAGTCCGCGGTTAGAATTTGTCAATTTAACACATTCCCCTCACTCACCAAAGTTACAGGTTTAAATATAAAAGCTTTTCTTTCTGACAAACTGGTTTATCAGAGTCATCAACACCCTCGGTCTCACCCAGGTATGCCTACACTGCAGGCCACCAGTTATGATCACGTTATAGTAAACCAATTTATCGGAGCCATCACCACCCTCGGATGCACCCAGGTAGGCCTATAGCTAGGCCGATAGTTTAGGGTATGGTCACGTTATAGTAAACCAGTTTATTGGAGCCATCACCACCTTCGGCTGCACCCAGGTACAGGCCACTAGTTCAAAGTATGCTCACTTTCTGTTGAACCAGTTTATTGGAGCCATCACCACTCTCGGACGCACCCAGGTAGGCCTACAGGCCGCCAGATTACGGTATGCTCACGTTCTGATAAACCAGTTTATCAGAGTCACCATTACCCATGTCCCCATCCCTAGGCCTGGCGGTAGGTGTCGGTCTCTCTTGTCCTCTAGGCGTTGGTCGCGGCGACGGTGCGGGTGTGATCTTCGTGTTCTGGTATACACCATCCTCTGATGCCCCGTCTTCCCCAAAGGCGCCCCGAGTAACGTCTTCCTCGGGAGATTGATGTTTATCCGATGATTTCATCGAGGGTCGCGGTGTCGGCGGTATGTCGTACTCGTCTTCCTCGTCAGGCTCCGCCACCTTCTCCGTCTCGTCAGGGTTGACTGCATAGTGGCCCGTTTCTGGGGCAGGTCTTGGGGCAGGGTCGTTCCTCAATTCCTCGAGCACGATCGCCTCATCCTGTCGCCGCCTCTCTTCACCGCCGCCGCCAGCAGTGGACCGGCGTTTCCCCTTTAACCTGTCTGCTATTGCATCCACGACCGACGATCCATCAGTGCCGATACATAGTAACACCACTAATATCAAGAGTAACACGATTCCAATAAAAACAAGCCATCCGACAGATATCGCCATCTTTTAATGTGTTCATACGCCAACTTGTCAGAAGTTTCAGCTAAAGTCAGGGGCAACCTCGATACTTAGCTATCGTATCTATAGGTTAGTCGACCACGGGTAACTATGTATATATGTCTTAATATGTCCAGTATACTTTCATTGCGATGTTTTTTCCCTCCAATATGGACACAATTGTACACATGTAGTGTATTCACCGACACGTAGGCTATCCGTATAGAGACAGAACAAAGATACAAGCGAGCTATCGTCACGTGGCGATTCCTACACTGAAAATGAATCAATGCATGAGCTGTAAACCATTTGAACAAAACACTTTTCCAGATATATAAATCGTTCAGTCTGGAATATGTATTATTATTGACTCTTCTGTAGTTCAATCCAATACGCACCTGCTAGCCTTGATACGCAGAACCAAGTAGGCCCCCTACTATGCATGCCTGATATAGGCTCTAATAAACATAGGATCAGTACATAGGGCCTAGTTATGACAGTCACATATACTCCACACACAACTGTTGCATTCATGCATATGTATTTTGCTTCCTCTCTCTATAACGAACATTAAAATTATCAACAGGAAATAGCGATAGTTGAACTCCAAGACTACACTGTCCTCATACAGTTGGTCATATACTGCAGTTGTCAATACAATGTTTGAGTAATTAGGTCCGACCCAGGGGAAGTTCCATGGCAATATGTAGAAGCTGGCTCGTAGTTCCAAAACGTCTAATCAGTTCCTCGTGTTTTCCTTTGCGATTAATCCAACTGAGTAACCCGGTAATTATTCCTGAAGAAGAAGTATGTGCCTTGATGTTCTATTTACGGTATATCTCTCCTGCTTTTACCGCCGTGGTTTTCAACGAGAATAGTATAGTTGTCCTATATCAGGTGGTCACGAAATGCACAAATTCAGTGAGAGGCTCCTGCATTAAAACCATTAGGCCTATATTGTTTGAATAGCAACGTATATGCATGTTCCTGTTTACTTGACTTTCAACACATGTTTGGTCGTGAGTAATTTGAGTAGGATGATGAACATCCTTGAAACAACAGCTGGTGTCAAACATAAATAGAACCACTCACTCACGTCAATTGACACTTTCTCTTTCAGAAGTTAGGCTACATAGGCTGCATGTAATATTCGTCGAATTGCTACATAGCCCATACGCTCAGTCAATATGCCCATATAGGCGTACACTCATATAGCCTATAATTTATTTCCGAAGAGATAAATACGATTGCTTAGGTTTGTCGGCCGTGATGTTCGTGTTCTAGTGTTCCTTCACTGGAATAGTTCAAGTATACGTTCCTCTCGCGATGGAGGAAACAGCGTAGGCCCTATGTACTGATCCTACGAACTTCCTTGTGAGGGCCCTTGACGTCGGTAGACAATATATCACATTGTTGTCCGTCGATTTTAGGTTCCGACAAGGAAATAGTGCAGTTGAGGAAGTGAAAACACGTATACATAACAAGTATAGTCTACCTCAGAATCAGTAGACTGTGAATATAGAGTGCAACCATATCTACAGATATGTATGTGTATTCCCACCTGTGTCACTTTGACTACCATGTAGGTATAATGTTTTTTGTTGCTAGTAGCTTCCGTCGAGTTACACCTCTTGAAAAGGAGGGCTATTTGTGTATACTATTACCAAGATCTATTGAGGCTACTCTAAACAATGACTTGTTATGACTCCGAACAATCAACACAATGTTGTTTCATACCGGGTAGGAGAAAATAGCAATGAAGTTAGGTTGAAAAAAAGAATAGGTTGAAAACTAAATAACCAGGCTTTGTGTATATAGGCTCGTCCGTCGCTGGAGTTACTAAAATAACCTAAATAACCTAATCATTCATCCGTGAAGACAAATGGCCAGGTGAGTTTTGTTTGATTACTGATCCGTTACAGTCGACTGAAATCTATATACAAGCAACAATCCGTGTCGGCGGGTAGGATTCACTTCTGAGAATGCACATAATAGGCCCTACTGTAATACTGTATAGGCTATGTGCCATGGCGATACCGAGTCTGCGTCACAGTGACACACAGTGACAAAGCACTATATTTATATGTACGATATTAGACAGCCTGCACGGTGCATTATTAACAGCATTCGTTTCCGCAGCACCCATATCACTGGCCTCAGTCAGGGCACATTAACGGAAAAAGTCCTCACCGAGAAATGTTTTCACCATGGTTTAGGAAAACAAGTATACTAACATATATCAATGTATTCACATTTAACCCCCTCACCCCCCACAAAATCCCGGAAGCTGAATGAAATACCGTCGTACCCAATGCTTTTCTCCGAGACCACGGGAACTGACTGAGCTCATATACCGTTGTCAATGTTGCAGTAGATCCCATAGGGGTTCCTCCTCCCGATGAAAGGCACGCAATTCGCTAGAAGTATTATAAGTTTAAAAACATCCTAAGTGAACAGTGACATAAAATCGAGGATCATTCTGTTAAAAATGCCCAAATCGTCCCCAGTGCGACAACTGGGAACAAAAAGTTCCAACATTTTCTTGTTGCCCATTTTACTGGCGGCATCCTTTCAACCACAGAAAATTGTTGTTTAAAAAATGTCTTTCACCGAGATAACGAGAACTTCATATCAGCCATATGACACGTTCTCCCTAATAATTTTCCACAAATCACGAATATTTTAAAATAATGGTGTAGTAGGCCTACAGGAGATTTGATCAGAGAAAACTGGACAGCTCTCGGTCGATCAGAATGCAGTATTTGCCCACAGGTGACACCTCATTACCTGAATTTAGGCAGCAGCGATAGCGGTGTGCATCATATCTACGTGGTCACGATCGTTTACCCGTTTCGTTTATCAACCCATTCATTTTAGGTATTAACAACGTATGCTACAGCCTAACGTGGTAGCTAACGCGTTCTGTTTTGCCTCAGCGGCTCAGTATCAGTCACTCACTCAGTCCCATGACTGTGGAAGTCGTCAAGGGGGGGGGGGGGGGATTTATAAGCTGCCATCTTCTTGATGGTTTTTCACTATCCTTGGTGGGTCGATTTGGCCGGTCCGTCCCCTCATCTGCGTCCACCTTCGAC
>JAUOBX010508843.1:0-10141 GCA_032360705.1 Eupentacta quinquesemita
CTTCTTCTTGCGATGTCCCCTCTTGCTCCATGGTACCTCATGGCTTTCATCAGTCTCAACCTGGGCCCGTAACAAGGCATTCAGGGACCAGCCACCCTACTGCTTCTCCTCGCGATGTCCCCCTTGCTTCATGGTACCTCATGCCTTTCATACAAATTTCACCCAGCTTGCCCAAGCTTGTTTTGGCCCCTCTCTCCCCAAGTCTGGTTAAGGGCCCCTTTCACCTGTTAACCATTTTAACTCATAATAAAGTAGGATCACTTACTCGCTGTTCGCTGCTGCAGGTTCTTGGAGGTGAGTTTGACGATCTGAGCGGCAGAGTAGGGGGGGGCTTTGGGGCTGGTGAAGAGGGGTGTGTACTTGGTGGTAGCGGGCAGAGGGGAGGAGACCGTGACTGGGTTGACTGAGCTGGCATTAGCAGCTGCTGGGGGGAGAAGAGAAGAGAAGCAAAGCCTTGTGTAGACCTGAAGGACTACTCTAGGATCAATAAATTCAATGAGGTTTCAAACCATAGCTAAATATGCCATATTCAGGTTCGAACCCTTCCGATTCTCCATATGATTTTCCTCTACAGATCACTCAATCTTCATTAACTAGGTGCGCACAAAGACTAATCCTTTGGCAACAGACCGAACAATCACCACATACCTGATGTTACTAGGCAGTAAGCATGTTGAAAATGCCATCCATAACTTGTTAGGAGTGATATGACAAACTTTACTGTCCTCAAGTGGGCGATAATTTGTTATATTCAAAACTGAAAGGATAAGGGTTTTTTTCAGGGGAGTTTTAAGATACTGTTCAGTTCCATCTGTACTGTCCTTATAGTTTGTGTCTATACATGCTTCTGTGTGACATTTGACAACAAATCATTGTGATGTATGAAAGCACCAGTAATTTCAGCCGGTACTGGTAATTTCAGCCAATACGGATAATTTCAGCCAGTACCGGTAATAGCACCTGAGCAACTGACTATCAGTACTGCAAGTACTGGTGCCCCTAGAATGAATACTGAATATCTCCATACCTGACGAGATGACAGTTGACCTAGCTGGGGTCGTGACCCCAACAGTGGTGACCTTGTAGATGACACCAGGTCCAGAGGAGACCGGGGGTGTCACCTTACCCCCACTGGGTGCAACAAGGGGTACAGGCACAGGGCTCTTTGTCTTGGTGGCTGGAGAGAGAGGGTGAGGAGAAATATGTGAATTTGTGAAACCCAACAAATTCATAACCATGCACAGTATGTTGTAGTTTAGTTAAATCGTTCAAATTCTGAAAATTGTCTCAGATTCTGAGGAAAATTTATTCATATGAGCAGCCCATTACTCAGCTATGTGATACACCTGATAGCAATCTTATACAGGGCGTGTGCGTGTGTGCATCAAATCTATTTATTTTGATTTCATAGGCAACGGCCACTCCATATGATGGGCACGGCTGCAGACATGAATACAATGACATGATGCGAGCATATGTGCTAAGTGTGCATGAGATGTTGGATGCATCTAAAGGCCCTTCTACACTGCTCGCGATTTCATTGCGACGCGATAAAACGTGTCACGACATTTTTTTTTATTGCGCGGTCATTCGTGCCCACACTGCACACAACATTTTCTATTTATCGCGACGCAATATTTATCCAACGCTATTGTTTCTGTCCTGCCCTGCCATCATGTGCCAGTCATGTGATGTGATACAGCATAGTCATTGGTCACACAGAAACATTGCGGCGCGACACGCGATAAAAGTTGAAACTTTTTCAACTCAATTTTATCGCCGCGATAAAATCACTAAAAAGTTGAATTGAGAAACCCAACAAATTCATAACAATTTACAGCATGTAGTAGCTTAGTTCTCGATCGTTCAAATTCTGAAAATTGTCTCAGATTCTGAGGAAAATTGATTCATATGAGCAGCCCATTATTCAGCTATGTGATACATCTGATAGCAGTCTTAAACAGGGTGCGTGCGTGTGTGTGCATCAAATCTATTTATTTTGATTTCATAGGCAACGGCCCATCCATATGATGGGCACGGCTGCAGACATGAATACACTGACATGATGCAAGCATATGTGCTAAGTGTGCATGAGATGTTGGATGCATCTGAAGTCTCTTCCACACTGCTCACGATTTCATTGCAATGTGATGAATCACGGCACAACATTTTTTCCCTCGCGTGGTCATTCGTGTCCACACTGCAACTGCAACGCTATTGTTTCTGTCCTGCTCTGCCAGTCATGTGCCAGTCATGTGATGTAATACAGCACAGTCATTGGTCACACAGAAATATTGCGGCGCGATAAATCGTGTGCGATGTAGACAGTCCTATAGAAATAACATAAGCTCAACATTTTTTTCCCGGCGTGATTTCATCGCGGGCCTTTAGTCAACTGTAAGTGTTTGCCTCTGATTGACAGTCACACCATTTTTCTTGAATAATGGAATTTGATCGTCTGACATTTCACGAAATTCACAGGATCATCCTATGAAACACACTGGCTCAGAGTTTGTTATTTGCGTGAGAGGGAGCTACGCCCACTTTTATATGCCCGCAACCCTGTTTATCGTCACATGTTGAGCACAAGCAGTCATTATTATGCGCAGAGAAGAGCATGCGACTGTCCACTCCCAGGGATCCCATAGTGGGAATTGCAAATGACAGCTGCATAACACACGCAGGGAAAGTTGCACAAGCACGGGTTCAACGTTCCAGTCACTGTGCGAACAAAAACAACACTAACAGTTGACTAGAGCCAACCCCCAGTATATGCTAGCTTGGCATACCTTTCAAATATGATGCTTGATCACACTCACTTTTACCAAAACTTTCCAAGAGCTGACTGTCTATTCAACCCATCTAGAAACTAGGCGGAAACAGCCAGGCTGAGATTCGACAATACAATGGCCCATCTCTCGCTCGAGAGTGCCCCTATAGCCCGACAACCAATAGCAGATGTCATGCTCTGGTGCCCTCACATCACCCCGCAATTATTGGGCAACAACTCGAGTCTCGAGCATTGGGAGGGACAGAGAAGAGGTCCGTTGCCCGTCTACAGCATCAGCCAGAATACGGTCTGAAATTTGAAGACTCACTCATTTTGTCTCTGTGGCTTTCCATCTTCGATGAGGATGAGACCCGTTTCGCCAGTTCCCCACCCCCCGTCGGAGAGGTACCCTTTGAGCCATCCGAGGGGTGTTTGGGGCTGACAGAGGGGTGAACCGGAGTACCATCACCTGCGACTGGCTGTGGTGCAGGGTGCCCCTGCTTGGAGCTGTGATGTTTGTGGTGCTTGGACTTAGACGACTTACGGACGATTCCTGAGGAGAGGGGGACATGGTGAGTCATTGATTGACAACTGACTAACAGCTTTGTGGTATATACGTGCACCCAGTCTTAAATTGCACTTGAGAATAGGTGGTTCGCATAATTTGTGTTTAGGAAAAATACAAAATCTGATTGTTTAACTGGTAAGTAGTCCTACAATCTTCGACAAAAATGGTGGGACACTACAGACCCGTGGCACAAACGTAGTACGAAAATCACGGAACTGAAATCCGAAAGTGTAATACTGCCACGGTAAACACTTGACCTGGCACGGTCGAGAGTTGACCTCACACACTAATTCAATGTGGTAAATTGTCGACCGTTACTTAGTATATAAGTATTTAGATATCAAACCTTTTATTAACTAATGATGGTTGACGTGTGAATTCCACCTTATTCGAATCTGAATCTGACAGTCCTGCAAGACTAACAGTGAAGGCAACATATACTTATATACTCATTACCACAAGTTTTCAGTGCTCAATAGTCCCTAGGACATATTAAAACAGTGATTCATAGTGGTATACCGTTGGTCTATCGAAGCCGCTGTGCCAACCATATTCAGTTTGGGTCGAACACACTTTTGCTACCCAGGGTCATATAATATACAATTGGGCCACCGAAATGGTTATTTACATTACCTGAAAAATCATCACTGAGTGATGCCAGTAACAATTATTCCCTATGTTCACTTTAAAAGATATGGGTGTACCCTTGTCCCCATGTGCCATTTTCGGCAAAAATCGACATTAACACGCGCAAGAAAGTGCGCGACCAATTGGGCCCCCATAGGTTTGTACAGGCTTCCGACAATCTTCGACAAAAATGATGGGACACTTACAGACCCGTGACACAAACGTAGTGCAAAAATCGTGGAACTGCAACCCCCACACCCCCTCCAATGTTGCGCCCAACAAACGCGCTGTCGAACACCAACATTGAATGGGGGAGCGTCCCATCTATTTCTGTCGGAGATTGTAGGCCTATGCTAGACTACAGGCCAGGCCTACGGTATTTATCACTTACCAATACATCACTAGAATCTTCTGAATTCCTTCCAAGGATATAGCTCTGCATTGAGGGCGCCATTCCACAACTGCAGGTACAGAATCTTACGGGCTTTACGACGGAGAATTTTAGAATTTTGGGGAGGTATCGTTAGGCAGCCATATTTTCCTCGCAATTCAACGTCCATTTTTGGCTCAAATTGAAGGTATTTCGCAGGTTTTCGGAAATTTCATAGGAATCTCTCAAGCAACTTGGCTGAAATGTTCAGGAAGTGTTCTAAACTATATTAGGCTTCTTTCCAAATGCAGCAGGGGTCTGTCAGTTTCAGTTGGTTTCCCATCAGGTTTGTTCTTACCTTGGAAATCAATTTCCGTCATTGTCATCATTTCTGACCTTTGACCATGAACTTCCCGTGCCATGTATTTAGGAGTGTGCATTGACAATAAGCTGACATTCTCGAAGAGTTATTTGGCTTCATCAAAGCCCGCTGTCCTTACAGTGTCTATTTGGCCCAACATATGGAAACGTTGTCTCATTTGCTTCCATGTCGCTGCATGACATTGCTTAAGTACAGGGCTGCTGACGCCATTTGTGTGGTTTTCAATGATTTTCATGAATTTGATTCATAGTTCGTAACTGGGGCGCCCGGATTTTATATCTTTATACATATAAGTACTCACTTTCGTTGAAAAAATAGACTTAATCCATGTTTCCACGTCGGACTAGGGGATTTAGGAAGAGGCATATTGGTATTTTCTCAATGGGATTTTCTCAAAATGTGTCGATTTTCGGCGAAAATAAAAGTTCATAGCGCTCTCTCTTCTTCAAACGTCAATCGATTTCATTGTGGCAAACGGTATCGGGTGCGCAATTTTGTAAGCTTTCTAGTGATATATATTACATTGGGATAGGTTGAACCGTTTTATCGGACTTTGCGTTAGTGTGACAAATTTCCGGGGATTTGTGCCCATTGAAACGTGGAGTGTCGCGCGGCGTGTAGATAGGCTGAACTGAGACAAAACATTTCCATATATATAGTAACTTATTTCAGAGAAGTGTAAACTTCTACTTTTTATAGAAGGGAGGCGTCAACTGGTATAAAAAATGTAATAAATAACGTTATTGGACCTGGTGGATTGTACAAAAGTATAAGTCGTTATGGGCAAACTCGTAGTTGAATGAATTGACCCCAAGCAATAGGGTGTTTTGTTCCTAAAATAATTGATTTGAAACGTCGTGTTGAACGAATGAGTCTTTCTATGTCATTGTCTATCTTGAGAGCACGAATGGGATGGGAATAACGGAATCAAATAAGGCTTCCTGCCTTCCTGGGCAACAATTTTCATGTGCACTTACATTATTATATATTATCAGCATATATATTCCATGAATTCAATATGATCCACTCATTCAACAAATAAATGTGCCAAGAAAATTGTCAACTGTGCAGCTTTAATAGATACATGAATAGTGTAAATAGTGTAACAAATACGTGTTGTCCTGTGTTTCTATCTCGTTTGTAATATCACCATTTCTCAATCTGTTACTTCGGTCAAATAATCAATGCAGTCATGTTGTAAATATGCGTTACGCTTTGCCTGTAACTCCACTCTACCTGGAGTCCGGGATGGACGGAGCTCATACTTGGCATGGGCCTAACCCTAAAGCTCCCAGGTGCTGATATTAGCCAGGCAAGGATTACGCGCCAATCTATTTATTGGGGGCGCTCCTATAGCCGGACATTCAATAGCAGATGTCATGCTCTGGTTCCCCCGTGAAGGCCCGGTCACACAACAACGATATCGTATAGTGCAACGATCCGATTTTTGGATGCCAGTCTCTTTTCATTATGGCGGATATACCCAGCGACAATGATAAAGGACCACATTCGCTATGTGTGTATAACCAATTCGATGTGGGATCGCCCATTCCCAATTCGAGATATACACCCAGCATCTATTTATCGGAGAGCTATCCGATTTGTCGTCCAATTTTTATGTTCACCGGTATGACGTCACATTATAATGGAGCTGACTAAGGGCCTTCAGGCTGAGGAAAGGTATTTAGGCGTTGTATCAACCTGTATGAACCTCATTACCGTATTCTTGGTAGCCGGCCTCAAATCAAGAAAATCCGTGTAGCAGTCCGATAGACAATCTTTATAATGTGACCGGGCCTTAACCACTCGGCGCAGGTCTCAGGCAACTATTTCAGTCTCGAGCATTGCGTGGGCCAGAGAAGAGGTCTGTAGCATATATGATATATTGGGTTAACACTTCGAACATTTGAACGGGGTCAAGTCAGAGAATATGGGGTCACCAGAAGTCAAAGTGTGAGAGTGTTGAAAATCTATATTTTGATAATTATTGGCATGTAAACACGACAACTGGCCTAGGTCTAAATGAATGAAAGTTCATATGTGGTGTGTATTTTCGATGTGATGAGTACGTGCACCCAATTTTATTGGGGTCGAGTCAAAGGTCATGTGGGGTCATAGTTTAATATCCCTGTGAACATGATAGCTCCATCACCAAACTCAAATAAGGTTTGCCCGATCGAGCTAAATGTTGAAGGATGACTTTTTCAGAGTACATTTCGACTGTAGAATAGGCCAAATAACTTTGATCATTTGTGGGCCAAAATGGGTCCTGGGAAATCGGGCTAATTTTCATCGTGGTTAGGCCTACCAATTGGATGCATTGGGCGTGTGCTTTGTCATGTAATGGAGCCTTGTAATGAGTAAAAGAACACTTGGTGAATGAAGGGGTCATCCAGGATAAGAATTGAGAAACTGTGAATAAGTTGTTTTTTATGCTGACTTCATAATGCAAACATGCAGACTCAGGCACTATTCCGCCATTGTCGGTTGCTCTCTCCGCATCTATCTCCACATCTATCTTTTCGGGCGCTTCGTAAATGTTAATTCATCATTATATTATTAATTTATCTGACTGTATGTGGGTGCTCTCGTCTACATTGGTAACTCTTCCACTGGTGTAGCGCTAGATAACCTGCTTGTAGGTAACAGATCGAGGAACACAATTTCCTAGTTCAATACTCGGTGCTTACAACACCCTGGCCCCATCTTAATAATAGTGATGTACACAAAAATCAGGCTCCCGAGGTATATGTTTGTTCTCCAGAGGCCGCATTAGTCCCAGCAGTACCACTGCCTTGTTCATGGTGTGAGAGCAGCGTTGTTTGCCATCGCAGAATGTTAGCAGCACTAATAAATAGGTATCAGGACCAGCCAAACCTATACTAACATTCAGTGGCTGCGGCCGTAGATATATGTCAGTACACCTCAAATATATATATCTCAAATTGTTCGCTTACTAATTTTCATGTTGACTGGGTTTCGAGACTTTGGTCTTCGTTGACCCCAAAACAATATGGACCATGTACTTTATATGGCCAACCCAAATACCAAGTATGAAGTCTTTGCACCTTTCGTTCACTAGTTATCGTATTTAAAAGGTTATCATACTTCGATCTCTGTTGACCCCGAATCACCTTGGACCGAACCCAAATACAATATGGATCATGAACTCCGCATGGCCAACCTATACATACCGAGTACATTCCCGTTCATTATGCATTGTGTTTACAAGGTTTTGGGACTTTGACCTTTCTTGACCCCATGTGACCTTGGATCGAATCCCCAAACAATAGGGATCATTTACTCCATGTGGTCAACCCGAATTTTCACAAGTTACGTGTTGACTGGAGGCGCCACACACACACATATATACGCCTGCACTATCGCGTAAATTTTGAACGGGTCTAGACTGATTGGTCATAGTCTGTGCTATACAAATATGGGCCTCCTACACAATGATTGCAATCAATGATAACAGAACAGTTGGTGAATGAACGGGCGGTGGCTGTCAGTGGTATGACGTAATATGTTTATTTCATTAACCACCTGTATACGTGTTAACGGAGCAAACTTTAATCTCCACGCAACGTAATCCATGTATACAAGTTAACGAACCAAATCCTAATCTCCACGCTGCGTAATCCGATCAGAACTGTAATTATGAGGAATGCCAATCCCATTATATTAGATAAGTTTGGATACCGGTATCACTCTAACAACAATGCAGTGCTAAGTGGTGGGTGAGGCAGATTTTAACTAGGCCTATTTTTCCCCTCGAAAATCCCTCTGACAAAATCTTGGTGAGAGGAATACTTCCTCTCATTTGATCAAACAACAGTCCATACCTAAACCTAAATTCGAATTCTGATGATGGGAAATCCCTCTTCGATTTTAGAATTCCTTCTCAATGTAATTCCCAAGGAGGGAAGTCCCTTCCTGACTCGATTCCTTAGCGCTAACACTGCAACAATGTTTTAGGAACTAAACACCTACCTTGGTACTATCTTAGCACCACATTTGAAACGTGTTTAGCCGCATTCACGTGTTCCAGGCTATTTACTTCTTTTTTATTTAAATGAACATGTTTAGCATCGAGATGCGTTTCGGACATGTCAATATAGAGAAGATACATTAGAAGTAGAGCGGCAAAGCAGAGTCCAGCTGATGAGCTCTATACTATCATGCCTAAGGCATGCATCAGTTCTGAGGTCGATTGCATTCGTGATGACCGGGGTCTTGGCACCTGATTCACGCCATGGTGCAGTGAACTCGGTGATTATGGCTTGTTCAGTAATATTTGCTTCAATTCTCGTCGGTCAGCTGTAAGCAGCTGCCGTGGTTGGACAGGTCTTGAGAGAGTGTTCAGATCCTGGAGTTCACCGATCGTCCGATTGTCACCAGTGCTCACCCACGAGCAACACGGCTATGGGTAGGCTACTTTGTAGACTTGCTACAAGTCTCTCGTGTCTGTCTTCCCGCCACCTTCAGCCTATCAAAGTATCGGCATAATTATACGGCTCCGGCGCCCTCTATGCAAGTCCTACTGATATGCTGGTACGGTGATCTGGTCGCCCTCGATTCGAGGGTGTCAGAATAGAGGGCGGGCGCATTATTACGACAGGCAAACCAGTACCAGGGACGAGGAACAACATTCACGATAGACTTGTGGCAAGTCTAGCTACTTTGCTGATTCTTGAGCAGCCTCCCGAACCCGTATCATTCAAATCGGATAGAGAATTAGGTTCAAAACAGTGTTTAGAAAATAACTATATTCCCTAAACACTATTTCAGAGTGCAGTGGAGATCAGATAGAATGAGAACGAGTCAATAAATGAGTAAAATCTGACTCAGTTTCCTTCCGACTTCCGTGTAATATATGAAAAACAGGAGATGAGCGTCGTATTGTGGATTGGTGAAGAACTAATCGTTTATATTCTGAACATGCTTGACCGTCAGTCCTACTCCCGTATGTACTCCCATTATCATCTCTACTTGAAGTACTGTATGGTCTACAATGTAACGGGATATGAGCGATGTTAGGCTACATTGCATAATTGCTACTCAGTACTCACACCACTGTCCACAGTTAACCTTCGAAGATGGGGACCCGTCCTAAAATACTCATCATTATCGTCAATATATCTGAGTCGTCATCTGGTCATGTTTCCCACGTGATCTCCAACCCAGTGATCGATACTGTTCGGTATCACTCACTCACCATGGGAGCACATGCCTGGAAGGCACCTAACTGCATTCATCCGTTGCTTCCAGTCCCCCGGCCTCTTCCAGCTTGCGACCAGGCCTGAGCATGAACCCCTTAAGCTAAGAATCCATGGGTACGGATGCGAATGCGTATGCAGCATGCGAATACAGGGTACAGATCCATCGTCTTTCGCTTCCATTGATCCGAATGCGGATACGGCG
>JAUOBX010509064.1:0-10140 GCA_032360705.1 Eupentacta quinquesemita
GTTGTCTTACCCCCATTTTTGGGGGGGGGGGGTCAATCAGAACTTTTGAAATTCCAGTCGGGATTTCTGAAAGCTTAGTTCAACGCATTATTCAAACTCACATTTGTACTGGCATCATTTTCCGACTTGACTGAGTGACATGAATACAGTAAATGACTAGTGATAGACTAATGACTAATTATAAATTATCCAATTGGACGTAAAAATAACCCGAAATTTAGCGCGCTTTGCGCGCCGTGACTATACCTACTGTTTAAACAATTGTAAACTGTCTAGCAATTATGTGTAGGCTACTATATACTGCTATATGCTACTATATAATAGGCCTGCAGTGCATGTGTGATGTGTGCGTGCTGGAAAGGAAGAGCCTTTGATATAAACAAGTATTTTAGCTATTTTCGGGATGATCTGGCTGCTTACATGTACTTTCATTTACATTGTACCAGTTCGCCATTCAAAAATGGGCAATGTCCCAGATGAGAGGGACACATTTGCACAAAATTGCAGATCATAATACCATCTTCATCTGTTCTGGGTGAAAAGTCATTATTATTTTCAAAACGAGTTGGGTGTTTAAATGTGCTATATTGCCCCAGTTTGCATCTAAGGTCATTCATTTCAATCATTCAGATCAATATTTCATCTGGTCGTGGTAGAAATTCATCATTAATTCCCAATTGAATTGGGTCCTTAGATGTACTATGTCGCACCAATTTGCATCTAAGGCCATTTAGGAATTGTAAAATGTCCCAAATAGCATTTTCGGAGGGCACATTTACACTTTTCCACAGCAACTTTTCCCTAGCAACGGCCCTGTTAGTGATTCTACTGTAGCTATCTGAAATGCGGGTGGACCACATGAACCGTTTCGTACCTGGCATCCTTGCCAGTTGGAAAATGATGAATACCTGAGAATTGTTATTTACATCTAAAGCAGACAGATAGTCAAATTTAGAAAAGACTTCCCTTTGTCAGTGGTGAACTTCCCCCCTCGGATAGGGAACAGGAAGGTGCCTTTGCTTTGTGTGGGTTTGGCTCTCTGCTTGGCTAATATTCCACACCGAATGGAATGCTGCTTGCCAATGAGTTCTGGATATGTACGACGCCTATTGTAACGCTCTCACAGTCGCCCTAGATGAGTGTGCTCCTCTCAAACCAATACGCTCTAAAGGCCGTCCACCCAACCCGTGGGACGATGATGAAATACATGAGGCTCGTATGCTGCGTCGTCGCCTCCAAAGACGCTGGAAGAAGTCGTCCCTAGAAGTCGACAAGCAAATCTACGCCGGTCAGTGCAAGAAAGTTGTCATATTGATTGAACTGTCCAAGCGTAACTACTACAATAACATTTTTGTGCAGAATTTGTGCGAATTTGTCATTTTATCATTTACATGAGTTGCTCAATCCACATGTCGCACATATCCCAAAATGCTGACAATGATCATATTCTAGCTGATGATTTTGCTCATTTCTTCCATCGAAAAATATATTATTATTATTATCATTATAGAGAATTGACTTGTGAGACTACTATGTGTGTATGTATGTGAAACGGAATAGCCTACTTCCAGTTAAGAAGAAACTTGCATATTGCATATATTAGCACCTGTCGCGAAAACCTATTCCGTTCAGTTGTCGTGTGGTAACGGTCGAAAATACCGATCGTGCAACCAGGCGAGACACATAGGCTGTGTTCGACTGCCTACACCCACTGCCCGCGAACACTGGGAACATTGCGAGTCGGTCCCGAACACAAATTACCAGTAGCCTACACGTGCATTGTCTTGCGTCTCTTTATCTTTCAAATACGTTGTCGGTAATTTCTATCACTCGATGTTCCGCTGTTCGTTCCCACTGTTCCTCCTGCTGAGGTGGTGTGTGATTTGTGTCCGGGAGTAGTTCGCAAACGTACTCCCGCTTGTTCGAGACGTATGTTCCCACTGTCCTCGATGTTCGCGAACACTGAGTGTAGGGTGTCGAATACAGCCCAAATGATTGTCACCTTGTTTGGCTTCTTGGTTACCCAAGGCCGCTATTGGAATAACGCTCTAGGCTGGCCCAAAACCAGCAGAACTAAATAAAGAGCGTAGAACAACAAAAATGATAATTTCCCTTGAATATTTATATTAATTCTAAAAATATTTGTTTCCGTTCCGTTAACACTGTACAAGATGGACAATAATTGGTACAATGTATACTGAAAACATATGAAAGTGTGAATTGTAAATACAGGGCAAGTTCATCACAGGTGCAATAATTTCTGATGTAACACTAATAGTCTACATCTTTATTGTATTGCGTCTTCGAGTTGAAACAACACATAATCTGCCGGGTAAAAGATGGGATTTCGTCTGAAAATATGGATTGATGACTTCACGGAATCTGAGTCATCATTATATACACGTGACTTCCTACCCAGCGATGTATATCGGTTATATCGTCACTATGATGAGTGAGTGTGAAATTCGTTCCGATATAGTGTAGGACGATTGTTTTGCAAACAGACCAGTCCATTATTCATGCGGGTGATACGATGAGAGTTTGTCTCCTAAAAAATATATTGACCATGCGGGACGAGAGAATACTCGATGACAATATTTACAGAATTCGTGTTAATGCATAATCAGTCTCGATACACATTGTAATACATTTTGCGGTGATGTCATGAATACGGCAGCATCCAATATTCGACGGGGGGTTTGAGACGATTGCCCATCTTCAACTACATGAAATCATGGTGAACATTAACGCCGAGCTGCGGCAGTATTTTCAAAACAGATCGGTAAATAAAATGTTCCGATACTACGGTTGACCTTTGAACAGATGGGGCGAAATCCATTTTTCGTTCAATAATTACATCAAAAAAATGGTATCATATTCAGGTGAATAGATCAGCAGCCGAAATTTGATTCCAGATCGGCCATTTTCAACCATTTTAGAACTGGCACTACCGCCGGATTAGGGGAAACAACCCAGGGAATAATTGAACTTGCCCTTATTATGAATACTTAATTAATACTACCATTGGTACCTGAATCCAGCGAATAATACAATGAAAGGCATACTTGAATTCCACTGTCTGTTTTCAAGTCAATATATAGATAATCCTAATATTTCAAAAAATATATCATCCGAAAAAAGGACACCAACCGCACTGGCAACCCATGATCACACATAGTTAAAACAAGCCTATTTATAATATTGCACAAATAATTCTTATAATCAAAATAATAATTAAAATATCACTCCTGCAGTTTCCATTGTCGTGTAATTCCCACGTAGTATTGTATTTTACGATAGCAGTTACGTATAAAAAGGCACCCGGGACTTTGTATATTGGTGGGGTGTCAAAGGCAAGTTATAGACTCCTACGACACCAGTTACCGCTAACATATTAGGCTATTAATGATGATAGGCTCTGTTAACGAGCTATTCGCTTTTATTTGTCACATTACGCCATTAGAATTGAGACATTGACGGTGTCGTTTGCATGACGTCACGACGGAAAGCCATCTCGCTATCGATACGTTGTATCGACTCTATATGATGAGTCAATGCAACACATTTACTGCAGGACGATTTTTTTTGCAAACAGACCCGTTTTAATTGTTTTTTTTCCTGTGATGCCATGCAAAAACGGCACCAAAGACAATTCGACGGGTGTTTTGAGACAATATTTCTTCTTCGAAAAAATTATAAATTTTGAAATTAGCCCAATGTTTTGTTCTGAGTCGCCGTTGTTGATTTTTACAAATGAAAGCGCTTTGAGGAACCTGTCTGTATGATTGAATGCGGCGCTTTTAGATTTCGTCATATCAGTATCTTCTTCGCATTAGTTTTCTTACATTGATGCGTTTGAAAATGATACCGTCAAATAAAAACACTACATCTATTTTTTCAGCTCTGAAATGCAAACTTTTTGTAATTACAAGCCAATTTGTTTCAGCCAGAAGCGAATCTGAGCTCATTCTCTCTCTAGGGACAAACGCCAGCACATGTCCCTTATAATTTCTGTACATAATTTATACATTGTAATCTTCTACCGATACTTTCCTTCCGAAATTCATGATGGCACTTTCTCCATATACCAGTCAACGGTACTCGCCCAGATGGTCCGCTATTTTTCCTGTCATAGTTCACTGGCAGGACACGGGAACCGATCCCATACAAGCCGGCAATGGTCCATACCTGGATACAGCACTCTCGTGAGCTGCGAACCCTTGCCAGGTCACGGACCGAGGCAATGCCTCTGAGGCGTGACCTCAATGCGAAGGAGGTGGTCATTACACACAGAAGAGAACATACAAATAACCTTGCACTCATTCATTGTGAGCAATCGGGATAATGCCTCTTGCTCAAGGGTGCAACGCGGACCGGTAACCTCTGGGTTTTCATTACCAGCTCGACACTGAAATAATGTTAGTTAATCAAATGGGCGAGGTTCAGTTAGTGAAATATCAAAACTGAGTTGGGTTCGTATCGTCTCACCCGAGAACCTTCATCATTTAACCCATGATTATCATAATCAACCATTTGTTATTTTCAGTCGATACCGTTGGCAAACTATGCAGACTCATACCGGTCTATATATTGGTCCGATTGTGAAAGCTGCCGTTGAGTAGTGGGTAGATTGTAATTGATATTTTCCACCATTCCCATGACTTCGTGACATCCATGTCATGTCAGAAACACTAGGTCAAACCATGTAGCACCAGGTTTGACCATACCACACCAAGTTTAACGTAGCAATGTTAAGTGTGACCCCCGACACCTAGGTCTGGCCCATCGACACCAGGTTGTCGACTCAGACAGGTTCCAGCAGCAACATTTATGAGTACCTGGTACCCCGCACATCACCCTCCTTCTTTCTACAAGACATAACATTCATCAGATCTTTCCGGTCACCAGGCCATATCGATTTTTACTGACTTACTTGGGTCGAAGTGGGAACCAGCTTCGGACAGGAGTATCTACAAATGTTGTTTTCATACACCAGAACATTTCTCCTCTCCGCAGATGTTTTGTGGCAGTCACTTGACTCTTCCAGGCACCAGTGGTATCAGATGCCAGGTCTTACCAGATTTTTCGTCCTCACATCCGGTACTCCGCTGAGCTCCTCGGAAAATACTCAGCTTTTCCTGACAGTCCATAGATATCAGATTACCTGAACTGCGGATTCTAGCGTCAGACAGAGTTCCAATATCGTGTCCCTGTAGATCCAGTACCAGCTCATGGCAGCCATCTTCTCTTCCTTCCTCCGGTCACAGCTGATACTGGGGTCATGTCAGTATTCAGTAAGGCATCAAGTCATATCGGGCACCCGGTCTGACCATTCGCCTCAGTTGATTCGGTCACCAGCAATTAGCACCAGCTCTGTTGAGTATTCCCGCTTCTCCTCTTCGGTCGATACAGGTCTTTCCGTCAGAGAGAAGTAAAGTCATATCTGGCTAGCCATGTCAGTTGGTACGGCTTCTAGCATCCAGCCCCAACTCTGTTGAGTCGTCCAACTTTCCCTCTTCGTAGATCTTGTGCCAGATTTTGCACCAGGTCATGGCCGATAGAGGTCTGCTGTGTCAGACGGACATCAAGTAATATTTAGACGCCAGGTCTGACCAATCTTAGCAGTGGTCTGGCTACCAACATATGGTCCTACACTGTAAAAAATAACCGTAATTTTACGGGCTACCGTAAAATGACTTTTGGGCTATAGTCAGGCAGGTATTGGTCTGACCTTGGGTATATTTATTTTCCATATTCCCAAAGAGCCACTGAATCTAAAAATGGAATGTTTTGTCTTCGTTGGCATTTGTTTTGTTAATTATTTTAAATAATCATTGCAGCAGGATTACGGTCTGTACAGTAAATTTGCTGCAATGATAATTTGAAATAATTAATGAGACAACTGCTAATTTAAAAAAAAAAACCCATTTTTATATTCATTGGCCCTCGGGGAATATGTAAAATAAATATACCTGAAGTCAGACCAATACTTGCTTGTTTATAGCCCAAAATATATTTTACGGTAGCCCGTGAAATTACGGTTATTTTTTACAGTGTAGGTATACATCGAGGAATAATGCATGTATAGTGTATTCTGCCCCACGGGTGGTCGTTCCCCTCTAATATTCATTATTGTGAGAACAGTTGGGAGGAAGCAGGTAGTTAAATTTCTCACTCCAACTGATCATTCCATAACTTGTCACATATATCCATCTGCCTCATATTGGCCTAATTATCGGTTCTAAAGAATGGACAGCTATGACCTAATTTGACATTTGAATTGATCACTGTGATAGGAACGAATGTGAACTACGTGTGTCACGAACCAAAGCTGTGTGCTATCAGTTACCACATTTAATGTTCTCCAAGTGGAGACACAGCGTTATGAGAGTCCATAGCCTAACGTTCATTCACTAACGCTAGGCTGTGCAACATTTTGAAGAGGTGGCGCTGCTAATCCTGCTCGCAAGATATGGCAGTCTTTGCAGATTCAAGCATGTGCGTACATTGACAGGACGCTTGTTAGCAGACTGAGGGATATTATCTGCCGTCATATAGGCTAATGGATCGGCACCACAAACAGGGTTAATAATCCTTTGTCAACCAAATAGTGCATGGAAATACTGTTGGCTCGAGTACGACGCTAATTACAGTATGTGCTCGCTGATTTGCCAGCACGGAGATGACGTCACCAATGGTCACAGGTAAATGATTCCCACATGCTCGAGAAATGATCGCGAGATGGGGTAGTCTTCGCAGATTTGAACTCACAAAAGGGTTATACTGTTTTCAATCTTCAATTGAATATGATTACCGACTGCAGTTATTACATCTCGAGTAGGACACACAGGGATGTCGTGTCTTCTCTCTCCCGCAATGATTAACTCTTCCCCATGCACTGATGATGCTGTTCCAATAAACTAATCTGACTATTCTTATGGTTATACAGATACATGCCGACAGACGTCCATGCTGTGTACCAATAATGCTCGCCCTCACTGTGACCAACCGCTGATCGCCAAACACTGTCCCCAGATGTGCGGGCTATGTTCGGGTAAGCTCCGTCATGTATCGTCAGTAGGCCTATCAATTGAGCGGAAGTGTGGTCAATTGGGGCCGCCAATCATTGACGATTGACATGCAACATTTCCGGGTTTGATCCCGCACTTACTTACCATGAGGCGTTTTCCAGAGGTGACCGTACTTGCATTTGTGATTTGGCGAGGTCTTGGCGTTCAATTTCTGCTGTGGTGCAGTGGACTTGGCAATTACGGAGGGTGTTTAGGACTAGTTGAAATAGGTCTCATTGGTTGGCTGTATGCAGTTACACTGTGGCTGGATACACCCCTGCTTCGATATCATCTGAGCATTGACCGAAAAGGATCAATACGCCCAGGGTTCTTCAATTAGCCGCTAGTGGCTTCCTGAGCCCGAATCATTCAAATCGAATCATTTAGAATAGTCGGAGATCACCTACCAAATCTGTATTTGTATGAGCATCTAGCATTTGCAGCCTTCCCGGTCAGTCGCCCTTCGACGGCTACCTCGAAACTGCGTAGGTTGCCTGGATTGTCAGGTAGATGTCTGCGTGCACGCTCGTGCCTTTGGTGACGTCACACTTGAGAAATTAGGAGGCCTCGAACTTCACTAGCGATCCCACACGTCCACAAGGGTGCATACCTGGATGCAGCACTCGCGTCAGCTGCGTACCTTCGCCAGGTCACGGACCAAGGCAATACCTCTGTAGCGTGGCCTCATTGTGAAGAAGGGGATCATTACAGGCGGACGGCAACATACAAATCACCCTCCCCTCATTGTGAGCAATCGGGATGAAGCACCTTGCTCAAGGGTGCAACTCGAACTTGAACCGGTAATCCCTAGATTGCCAGCACGACGCTCCAGCTACCACGCTCCACAACCCCGATCTAAGACGTGAATCCATTATTTATACTGGAATAGCTTTATATCAGTATAGGGCGTATAGTATGTTGATATTTTTAATAGGGCAAAAGCGTACGTTGCAGGGCGGCCCATGGTTGTGACTGCACCAGTCTGCTCGTATTATGACATTCGCGGTAGTGAGGCCGTGTATAAAGGAAGAAATGGACGGAACATGACTAAGCGTGTTCTCCGCTCAATTGCAGTTTATTCCCGTGTTGAATCAATGTAATCTTAATTGTATAATAATGTCGCATGATAAATAATAATGTTAACAGCATCACCCCTGTGACAATGACTGTTGCCATTGTCACTAAAAACAAATTGAAAAATTGCCCGGCATTAGTGCTATGTCAATATATTTCATATATTTTAAAATTGCCAAAGTTGTCATTTAGCTCGCTTTACCTGTTCGTTCGTTTTATTCCTGTTTCAGCTGCTTGAAAAAAACAAAAGTACCGAGCCATGGCCTCCCACGCTAAAAGAAGTGCGAGCATGACTTGAGTTGGCGCCCAACGTGAGAATGCATGACATCCGGCGGCCTAGCAGTTATCATTTGGTTCAATTGACGGCGGTAGAAATTCTGCTCTCAATGAAACGCTTCACAGATAAAGACTGCCTGCGGTCTTATTCCTTTGACTAAGTCTATAAACTGTTATTCCGTTTAACTATATTCACATTTGCATATCCAAATTATGTGCTACATGAGGTTTTTCAGAAATATTTCCAAGAAATAAACTGATCCAACGTTGACATTTTCTGGGGGTTTTTTTCGTTTCCATGATATCACTGATACTCGGTATGTCAAAGCCCAAAAGTCACTACAAATCTGTTGCGACTTACCTTGAAGGATTGATTCGGGGAACTGTCCCGGGAACATATTTGGCAATGGACGTGCTTATGACAGTGCGTACCCATGGAGGCTATCGTGACGAGAATTTCCAGCGAGGAGATGTGATACTTCATCCATCCCACGCGAACAGCAAACCTGAGCAGTATGTTCGACAAGTATTGTCTCCACCTTAGGTGGCAGGCCCAGCTTAAGAGAGTGAGGCACCAGCTACCTCGAGCGGAAGAGTGGTCGAGTGGTATCAGTGACGCTTGGCGAATACAATGGGTCCGATTTATTCCAGATTCCCACATTCACCATCGGGCGTTTCTTTTCCAGGGGTGACTGTACTCACAGTGACGACTGACGTGGTCATGGTGTCCGGGCTCTGCTGTGGCGCAGTGGGCTTGGTATTTATGGGGCGGGTCGTTATCGGTTAGTTGCAATACGTCTCGGCTGTACACAATTACCGTGGTTGAACTTCGGAAATACAAAAACTAATAGCAAAACTAGGAAGCTACTGCTCCTCCAGGATCTGAGAAGGTGGTTAGATCCTGGGGTTCACTGGTCGTCTGTCGGAGAGGGACGGGAGAAGATTGGGACTGGTTACTGTACACTCCTGCTTCATAAAATCCGACTGTCGAAAAGAGGAGGCGTGTTATTGTCAGTGCTCATCCACGATCAGCACGGCCAGGATTCCTCGATGAACCTTCAGTGGCTCCAAGGCAAATCAAAGTGAAGTGACTTGATGCGAGGGGTATGTTGATGATGTGAAGTGCTGAGAAGCAAGGACACATGACCGAAAAGGCCTCAGGAAAGGAGACGATCCATTGCCAGCCATAGCTGCATAGGCGAGGTGGTGGCGATGTACAGACTAATTTCTGGGGCATGTCATCGGTCCCACATGAGCGCCAATTCCAGTGAGAATGGGACCAGCAGTCGTCCGTTACATTATGGAATATTTACCAGGCCGTGAGGAAGCGTTAGTGGTTATGCTTCCAGATCAGCCATGACGTTGCGATCAGCTTCATCATCCCATGTTGACTTCAACCCCCGCTTCCCTCGCACTCGTTATGGTAGACGGGCTTCCAATCCTTATTCGGGAGTCCACGAAGCTGGAGACCTTCAAGAAGGAGTTGAAAACCTTGTTCCAGTGACAATTTATTTATGTCTGTGAAGCGATTGGAAACGATGTATAAAGCGCTACATAAATGCATGTCTTATTCCATTTACTATTTTATTATGCCTGCGCGTGTTTGTGTATGTAGGTTTTATATGTATGTTTGTGACGGGTGTGAATTGAGATGAAGAAAGATCAGTAACGTGATTATGGTAGAAGGATTTGGGTTCATCAATCGGTGTCATTCTCGTTC
>JAUOBX010509175.1:0-10140 GCA_032360705.1 Eupentacta quinquesemita
AATTGTTGTTCAGGTATGACGTCACAAAATATTGCGCAATCAAGTTTTCCGTCTATTTTTCGGTAAAAGTGGTGTAAATTCAAACGCCTGTAACTCGGCATAGGAATATCGGATTGAGATGGGGTTTGGACCAATAAATGTAGTATTTCATTATCTACAAGGTCAGTCATGATGTTATGGAGCCTGCAGTATACCTTCAATACCTAGCCCCAGGAAGAAACTTACTATCACTCAGCAGATCAATGCTAGAGGCACCTTATAAATTAAAAAAAATCGGAAATGGATTACCTCCGTGAATAGCCTATAATACTGGTAATTATGAAGATGTAGAAAAGTTATACAAAGTCTTATAAACGAAAACATGCACATTGAATACCTCCAATATTTTCTGTTACGTGAATTTTAATCCATGCCAAGTATCTTGTGATTATCGCGAGACCGTTCCACCGCTAGCCTGAGAGGAAAACATAACTACGCTCTCCATGTATCATCACATGAGGATGCCCACTGTTGGATTTCACTGATTTGATTGCTCCAGGTTAAGAGTACCACTGAAGGTTCATCGAGGAACCCTGGTTGATTGATCGTTGATAAGAACCGGCGATTACTCGCTTCCCGTCTTTTCGACTAGTGCACAGACAGACAGATGTTATGGAGTCAGGGGTGTACACTGCACTAACTAATCCCAACCTGCTCTCGGACTGCCATTTTACGTCCCCATCCGAAGAACGACCAGTGAGCCCCCAGGTTCAATATTTCTTTCTAAGATCCCACATTCTCAGAGGAGCAGAAGATTTGAAGTCCAACCGTAGGGCGACTGCGTGTGTAGCAGACCGGACTGGCCATACTTATATACCAACTAACTCGGAACAACACCCGTAGTAAAGTCCATGCACTGCACCACAGCGTAACCTAAACCTCGACATTCGCAGCTGCTATAGGCATTCCGATCTCTCATCAGCTCATACGGCCGTATGGCAAGCCGTTTTAGTTTTTATTCGGTATTTGGAGATATCAACAAATGAATTGTTGATATCTCAACAAATGAATTGTTGATATCTCAAATTCATTTGTTGGTATCAACAATTCATTTGTTGATATCTTAAAAATAAGCCAGATGTAGATATCAAAAATGTAATTCTTGATATCAATAATCAATTTTTGGATTTGTGTAATGATATTGTAGATATCAGACGTTGAATAACAGATATCAATAGAACGATCATGTTCGTTGACATCCACAATTCATTTGTAGACATCAACAAAAAATCAAATATTTATGGATATCAACAAATACATTGAAGATATCTACAATTATTTGATGATATCCGCAATTATTTGAAGATATCTTCAATCGAATTATTGATATCTTCAATCATTTGGAGATATCTTCAATTGGGTTATTGATATCTTCAAATATTTAGAGATATCAATGACTATTTAGGGATATCCACAATGAATTGAAGATATCCGTGAATTATTTGCTGATATCTTCAAATATTTGAAGATATCCACATTTAATTGGAGATATCTTCAATATTTTGTTGATATCTCCAAATACCGAATAAAAAGTAAAACGGCTTGCCATACGGACGACAATCCTGGCAACATGATGAGTGACCTCAGTCTAGTACGGTAGCCCTCAACCAATGTACACGTGTCTCTCTATCTGTGTTTGCCTCCGAGTCTGACCCATCCCGATCAACATGCCCACGTGGGGCTCGAATGGGTTATGTGGGGACAGCTCGATTTTCGCTTGAAGTGGGCGTTGTGTGGGTTTCATGTGGGCGGTTCGACGTAAATGAGGTAAATATAATGTCGGACCCATCTGTGTAGTAAATGGGTGTTGTGTGGACAGATGTTCATGGGAAAATGCTGGGCATCATTCGACGAGCCCCGGTTTGGGCCGTTTATGAGAGATCCACGAAGCAAATTTGCACACATAGGGCCCACACGGGCAACACGGGAATATGTTAATGGGGCCCACTCGAGCTTGTCCATGTGGGTCCACGAAGCATCCCATGGTTTGTCCATATGAGCCTCATATATGCCTCCATGTGGGCATCTTCATTTAAGATACGTTAATTACGCTATAGATTTAGGCCGGTAGATCAGTTTGATGCTGACAGTGTCCTGCAAGAGTTATCCATTTATCAGGAAGATGAGCCGTCTCATCTCCAGCCTTTGGAGAGGTCCACACAGGAAAAACCATTCGGACATTCGGACTCCTATCATGGTGGTACTCTCACCAATAATTTTTCATCGGTTTAGCATCCAATGAAATTGCTTGGGGAGGGAAGCGGCCACTGCGGTCAAGAAATCTCAGTCAGTACTGTAATGAAAGTCGCTGCTCATGAAACGCATGATGGAACTTACTCGCAGTGTTGTAGTCGAGGCCGCACCTTACGAGGCCAAGGCTGAGGCCGAGGCCACCTCTCCGAGGCCGAGGTCGAGGCATCAGCTTCAAAGTCAAGGCCGAGGCCGAGGCCGCAACCTCCGAGGCCGAGGCCGCAACCTCCGAGGCCGAGGCCGAGGCCGGACACTCATTATATCAAAGAAAAAATATCAGAGCAAAATGTCACTAAGTCTCCCACATGGTATTATTGCTGACGCCCAAGATCCGTACTCCATGCCTTGCCTTGCCATTGGTGAGCCCGTTGGTGAGCTTGTGAAGCAAAATAGGTAGGCTAAACCTAGTAATGAATACTTAACATGCATATTCCAGTTTGGGCCCATCCCAGACGTTACACCTAGTAGTGTTCAGGAACGCAAACGTGGTTCAGAAGTAACAATATACCAAGAAGTGAAATGAACATGAGCTAATCGACCTTGCAAAGGACATCACTGATCACTGCGAGACACTGAACAGCGGTAGACGCCGGTATTGGGCTACGGTACATTTGTCTGTATACATAGCTGCTACCATACAAATCGTGCACATATTTTAGAAAGCATATATATATTCATATATGTCTGGTGGGACTATTATGACGTTGGGTCAACTTGGGTGTTTAGCCTACTGTTTAGAAGGCCGCGGTGAGAGGGCGTCGCTGCATGACTGCCGCCCTTTATTTGGCAGGTTCTATGCAAACATATCGAACAACAGGAGTTATTTCAATTGAGGTCACCAGAGGTCAATCTTGTAACTATGCAATTTTCTCCAATTTTGTTGGACTTGAATGAAACTTGTTGAATGTGGGCTGAAGTAATTGGTCCTGAATAACCTGATAGCATGGAGGTCATTCCAACGTCAGTCGCATCAGTCCCATTTTATGTCACGGAACATGATATTGTACATAATAACAGATATAGGCCTATGTGTGTTTGGAGGACTTGAGGTCTGCGATATCGGTATAGCCTACCGTGTGTGGATGACTAACTGATTGTAGTATGCATTTCAAAAATGTATGCGCTGCACTGCACCATATGAATTTACATTTATATAATCTGCCCTCTTTGGCCGCATTAATAGATGCTGTCTTCAATATTGACAATTATTCAAGGCAATCTAGGCATGACACTTCTCATGTTTTTGTTATCTCTTTGCAATAATTGGTCCGGGAGCTCCGAGGCCAAGGCCGATGCCGAAGCCGCACCCTCCGAGGCCAAGGCCGGCCTCGAGTCCTCCAACACTGATAATTGAACATAAATTTGCCTTCACGAAGCAGTTGTTTATCTTCCAAATACGTTGTCGCTAATTTGTTTCACTCGAAGTTGCGCTACTGTTCCCACTGTTCCTCCTGCCGAGGTGGTGTGAGATTCGTGTTCGGGACTAGTTCACGTACGTACTCCCGCTTGTTCGAGACGTATGTTCCCACTGTTCCCGGTGATCACAAACAGTGGGTGTAGGGGGTCGAATACAGCCCTAGAGTCACGGCGTCTTGAACGAGACTAGGTATTATCTAAAACAGCTGTTAAAATCTCACTGGTCAGTAACTAATATTTTGTTATGTATTTAGGTATTTACTGGTCACTTGGGTCATAGTGAGTGAGGGTCTGAACTATCCCGTGCATACGCTTTCGGCATATTTGCGCAATTACTCTTGTGTCTTTCCCCTGTTTTGATACTGCTGCATTTCAGTGATATGCCCCATCCGGAGTCCCAGACAAGTATCCCACAAATTGTTATATTCTCACCAAACCTCAGTTCCCATAACGGATCAAAATGAAATAATTCACGCTTTGTTGGATATCAATGACCTAACCATGTACCGCGTCATACTTCCTCTGCGGAAGTATTTCGGTTTCATTATATCGATATACCAACCACACAGATCCCATCCATGACGTCATCTTCTAGATTGGAAACAAATTCAAACTTAACTGTAGGGATGATATAGGTTTGTTCACCACTCGTGCATTTTATGGTCGGCATTCGCCTACCTATAACATGTGGCTGTCACTGACAGGAAATTGGATAGACTGACGAGATTCAACGTGAACTTTCGTTTGGTAAATCATTGCCAGAACACGTCGCTATTAACGCTTGCTGTGGATCAGAAGACTAATTAATGTGGGGTTACGTTAATTAACAGGTTGTGAGTCAAATAAATAGCCTGTATTCTATCGGATAGCTGAGAGTTAGCCGACTTCATGCCCCAAACAACTTGCCGGATTTGTATACCGAAACTTTTCATTTTCCAGGGAATGGGATGACATGCCTTCGTTCACATGCACCTCAGAAGCAGATACGGTATTCAAATCATGTTCGTGTCCTACAATTTTGCTAGGACTCCAGTAGTTCCTCCTTGATGTTAGTGTACGAAATAAAATCGAGAATATATTGACATTGACAGAGACCTATTGATAAAGCTGATTCAATTACGATCGCGGAGAAAAGATTATCGTTTCTAGATGGATGTGGAGAATATGTTTCTTATTCTTTCGTGAACGCAAGGTAATCCAGTCAGCAAAACTGCTGAACAGGATTGACCGATTGAACGTGTGAATCCGGGACGCTACCTTCTGTGAATTCAATGTCAACCAGTGCACAGTTCACAATATTACATTATCTTTCATCTGTGATTGCCCTTTTCTGACCCCAAACCAGGATGGAAAATATACACTGGGATTATTCATACATGAAAGCAATATGTTAAAATCCAAGTTCGACGGCGTTGTCACGGCCAGAACATCCACTAATATGCTGCGGAATGCTGTATAAAATTGTAATTCACCGGACAAATAACTTCCTTTCATTGAAGTACATGGAGTATTAATTTAGAAACTGCGAAGAAGTTAGAACACAAAATGACTTTCGTGGGTCTCGAAGTAAAGCGGCTGACTCTTTTCTTGATGAAAATATTGATCTTGAATATCGTTCTCCTTGGGATTATTGACACTTTGTTAGAATCGAAACATTCAGCGATTGTGATCAGAAGCGTAGAACCGAATACTAACGACAGCACGTATGTGACAACGACTAACGACTATCTGAGTACTTTGGATACAGAAACTAAAGAGGATAACATTTATGTTCAAAGTTACCCTGTGCAAAACATATCAAATAGTTCCAATATGTCATGTTTCCATGAGGGAAATATCAGTAGGCCTACTGTAACAACAAAGTATTTCATCTTCATTGGATATCGGGAGCACTGGCCAAACCGTCCGCCTTATCAATGTGATTGTCGGAACAGTAGCATCTCTGTTAGTAAATTTGAATTTTGGGAAGATTTATCGGACACATCCGAGGCGGATTGTTTGATATTTTCGTTGGCTGCTCGGGGACGCATACGCGCACGCGCGTGGCACACACTACGCAATAATCGTCCAAATGGCCAACTATGGATCATGGCTTCACGGGAAAGCGCAACAACTGCTCATCAACAATTGGCTCCGCCTAAGAAATATAGGACCAGTACTTACAACCAGTCATTCTCGTTCCATTCTCGAGCTGATTTTCCCACTCCGTATGGGACATTCACTACCAACATGACGAGACCTCGCGGCTTGGAGAGGTCTCAAGACTTAACAGAGCTAATGGATAGGAAGGAAAATCTGATATATTGGATGAGCAGTAGCTGTGGATATTCGAAGAAGATATGGAAGAGGACCGAATTTGCGAGGACTATGTCAAATGTTTTGCCGTTGCATATGTATGGTAGCTGTGGTAATATGACCTGCAAGAAGGCATCAAGGGAGTGCTCAAGGACGCTATCGAGTTACAAATTTGCCCTAGCACTAGAAAATAGTTGTTGTTCCGAATATATAACGGAGAAGTTCTGGAATGCTCTTCGACTGGAACAAGTGCCAGTTGTCTTCGGAGCTCCTAGGAGGGATTACGAACGCTTAGCGCCACCCAACTCATTCATTCATCTTGAAGATTTCTCGAATTTGACCCAATTCGTCGATTTCATTCATCGAGTCGACCAAGATGACTCGCTGTACTTGAAGTACCACGAATGGCGTAATACCGGATCTATCGAATTAGCTCGATTGCCGAGAGATTTTGTGTCATCCTGTCATTCAATATGCAGGATGGCGGATAATTCGGCGTTATTACGGTCCAAAGAGGAATATAGGTCACATTTTGATCCATTTGGTGATACGTGGTATGGCTCCTGTAGGAACTGCGACCAGATAGCAAGGGTATTCAGAACGTAACCCATGTATGGCGTCTACTATACCGTACCGTATATGCCGGATGCAATTCGAGTCTTGAACACGGGAGGGTTTCCCCGGTCAGGTTATTTGAAACCTGGTTTGATAATTCTCTTAGGGCATGTAGTATAGACTAATAGCTTCCGAGTATCCGGAATTGTCTTATTCAAATATGGCGTAACAGATTGTCTGATTATAGATAATATGAAGGGAAAAGTTAGGGAAGTGATGACACGAATGAAGTGGCAAGTGTGACTGTGATAATATAGCACAGTGTTTGATATAGGATTATGTACCTCCATACGCTGTGACCATAGGGGCAGATATTAGCCTGGATGGGAAGGAACATCTAGTGGATGTCATAAAACATCCGAGACGTCTTAATAATGACATTACTCGCCTTTTATATCATCCTTTCTGGGAACCTCTGAATTAAATGAAAAATATTCGGAATATCATTAGTTGACGTCTACGGCCCGCAGAGAGAACAAGTACGATTCAGGTCTGGGTACAGCAATGATTTATCATACACTTCAGGAAACTAGGTCTGAACTTCGAACCCATATAGAATCAGCGTTGTTCAAATTTAGGAGGTACCAGTATATATGCTTTTCACCTGAAATATTCCTGATTCACTGTGCCCAGTGCCCACCTACTAGAGCGGGGATTTTGTATAAATATTGGGGGGTCATGTTTTCTTCTTCTTCAGAAAGTGGTTGTGTTGGAAATCAAAAGTCAAAGGGTGTTTTTCAGATATTGTGTGGGGGGAGGTGGATGTCCCACCGTACTTGGAATCGCTGCCCATGCCCACCCAGCCTCTCCCTAACTAAATGGATTCGCCAATTACCTTTGCGTGAGTGTATGTTGTTTTATTGTATTCAATTATTCGTATCATCCATGCATATATTATAGCATTGTTATTTGTTATACAGTATCGTACACTGAAAGAAAAATACAAGGACCACAGTAATAAATCGGCCCGATTTTATTCCATGTCAATGTCTTCACTTCAACAGTCGATGAATGGATTCACCAAACATTGCCTTTTAACCCACAATTATGCTCAAAACCACTGGATTCGTGATGTGAATGATAACATATGTTATACACATCGTTTCGTCGACCATGGTTGTGGTTGCTCGGTTCATTTTCTGCCTACATTTTCTGTATTGTTTAGTATTTGTCTTGTTCCTAAAGCGTCATTGATTTGAAACGTATAGGGAGGTACTCGGTACTTTTTTCATCGGAGTAACAGTACACAGATGATGATTTATCGAGCATTTGCATCACAATACAGGCTACATATGTGCACAACTCTCACAATATTGGGCTCTAACAAGGTTAATCGTAATATACCTTGTCGGAATTTTAAAATTGCATACTAGTTAATGGATGAGTGCTGTGCTTTCCTATGGTCCGGTGACGTACGCTCACGGATAGTTTCGGGGGTCAGACCCCCACCCTCGTTGTGAACAATGAATATCTAACACAAAAAACACCATCCAATTGTCCAGACTTCCCAGCCAGGTTTCTCGATTGACAGATTTACCCAATTATTTGGCAGTTTAACTGACATACACGGCTAATCCTTCGGACCATGTTTATGCTGTTTGCTTGCGTTGAACAAACATAAAATTGAATCAATCAATTGCTACGGTAATCTGTTATTGGGCATTCTGCGTAGTAAATAACACAGAACGGGAATATTAATCTACATAACTTTTCACAGAATGTCTTGCGTTCTGTTAAACTCGGTTTATTAATCGAAAATCAGGAGTAGGCCTATCAGTTGATAAACCCGGGTAATCGAATCGAAAATCCGGCTTTATCAGTTTATGAAGAACCTGATTTATCGATTGTTAAACCTGGTCTTCGGACTTTTTGAGCGTTTGGTATCGAATCACTAGGTTGCCCGATCAGTCGATCGATAAACTAGGTTCCTTAACCGATAATCCAGGTTCCTCAATTGATAAACCATGTGGTTTGGCGTGCCATAGCTGCAACAATGACTTACTATAATTAGCTTTACCCAATGAGAGAAAGTATGGTATGTCAGTGATTCATCTTACCGTCAAGTTTAGTCTGAATTTGCATAGTATTCACAAATTCTATCTTGCGTGTCCTGGATTTATCCACCTGAACATAGACTCAAGTTAAAGGCGTGTGACTAGCTTGAGCCAATGAGAGAAAGTATTGTATGTCAGTGTAAACCATCTCTGTTTCATATTAGGAAAAGACTGACACCAAGTTTCAAAGGGTTTCATGGGGATCAACATGATCGAGATTAATATTATAGCGAATTGAAAACTACTATTTTCGGTCCAAACCCAATCTCAGTACGATGTTCTGTTGCAGAGTAATTGACCTTTAAAGTTGGATCCGTTATAGGCTTACTGATTGCGCAATAACTGTGACGTCGCTGGTGTACAACTCACACGATTTCCTATGTATTTCATTGTTTCGATTCATGATGGTACATACCCAATCATTCCACGGAGGAATCCCTTTGAATTTATCACAAAGTAACTACTGGCACCCCCTATCTAACCAAGCGTCAGTTCCCCTCGCTGGCTTTTGGGGGTTTCAAGTAAAACTTGAACAATGAAGACATCATCAATCATTATTGCACGCTGTGATGTTTTTTGTATTGCGCAATCACCATGGCACAAACTTCAAAAGCCTGTAACTCAGTCACAAAAAAATTGAACGAACGTCTGGTTTGGACAGATATGATTAGTTTTAGATCCTCTATAATATTAGCTTCCCTCATGATGATCCCTGTGGAGTCCTTCGAGTTAACGAGTGAAGTGTCACTCGACCGGTGTGATTGCGTATGTGTATGCCTGTTGTTACTTTTTCAAGCGCACACGAATTCACGGAACAAGGTTTTGCCTTTTCAGGGGTTCTTCAAGGAATAAAACACTAGCGAATTATTCTTCAATTATACCGACGAATCGTATTTTCAACCAACAATTAGTGTCAATTTCCCCCTTCTTGAAGATTGATCTTCATGTTACAGTCAGACGTAGGACAACAGATCATTAGCTGAACCGTGTGAGGTACATTGGCCGCAGCTTAATTTTTAGAACACATCATCCGATTCTGCCGGGTGATAGTGATCGGAGGTAATATCTGTAAAGCGCTTTGAGCATGTCAACATGTGAAAAAGCGCTATATAAGAGCGATATATTATTTTTATCATGAATAAACGAACATTTTCTTGGGTGCACATCAATTTCATGAGCCTATGTATTCGCTGTAATGTTGTTTCTTAACATTCCTGAACATTTTTTGTTTCTCATATATCAAGTTTGGCGTGACCTAGCCTATGCCTACTCAGAGGCAAATGTTAAAAAAACACCAACTTCAGTCAATACATAACTTTGCAGCATAAAAAAGATTATATGACCAGACTAGAGAACCAATGGTTCAGTAGCTCAAACTGAACAAAATTTTGTAGATGGGTCTAGTGGACTTGACCTGTCTCGTTTGGTTTTGTTGGTACAGAATTCTAGTATTATGACTAAACATCAGCAC
>JAUOBX010509286.1:0-10139 GCA_032360705.1 Eupentacta quinquesemita
TGGGTTTTGTATCAATTACAAACTTTCCTCCAGAGCTCTTTTCATGCCTGCCTATATACGCATATATACAATTGGTCAGTGAAATTAACCAGACTCGGAACTACTCTCCATGGAAGTCGTTTTGCGAGGGAGACAAATAAAATGAGATGAAAAAAGATGAAAACTACAATGTTGCTAGTCATATTGCTCCAGGCGGCATCCAGGAGAATGCAAAGTTGCAACGGAAGCACGCAACACAAGTTGAATACTCTATTCATCACTGAGCACATATATATTTAGTTATATTTCGTGACACTTTTTATACTGCTGTGCTCATGCAAGGTCCAACATGTTGTATCTCATATCAGTTCGCATGCGAATTTACGAATGACCCGTAGCGGGAGATCAGAAAACCGGAAGTAGTGGAAAGCACATTGCTCTACTACATATAATATATTTGCCTGAGTATGCCATGGGTTCAATAGCATACGGTATTTTGCAGTTGCCAACTAATTTCTGTTGAGTGACTAGCGATATGAATACACTCGTTCGGAATAATAATTCATTTTGATCGGATATAACTCAGTGGATGGTCTAAAGACCGTGGTAAACTACTTTCCTCGATCAGATGATTGCGCATGTACTCAATAATTGGATACACGCGGTATCGGCATTATACGGGGGAATTTTTATATGTTCCGAAATCTCTATGTTCCGACCGGTCGGATCTCTTTCACTCCTCCTTGTCGACCCTGGTGTTAAATGGCGATATACGATTTGGTACGCAATAGTGCTCTAATTGTCTCTCTCAACCACCTCCAGATGAACTGAACAAATTCCGGCAGCTCGTAGAGCCGGATACGAGGCAGGTTAGGTATTAACGGAACGCATCAATCATCCGTATTAGGGAAATACACGATGACCATTTGTCAACCCGTGTTATCACGTATATGCAAAGTGAGAGTATTCCGCTCAAAATTATTAGTCTGCCATCATCAGCATTCCTCGACATCGCATCTTTTACCGGATAATCTAAAATAGTATTTATCTCACGTTGCGTGGTTTCGCAACGAACAATATGCAGGGCATACTCCTATGGCAGAGCTCAACCAGAGTTAGCTTTCATCTCTCCGACCATGTTATTTGCAAATAACCACGATGCCAGCGTCGAGGGATATACATATTGATGGGTCGAAATGTGGGCGAGGCCAAGACGGTACAACATACAAAAATAGGACATGGAAGACACTTGCATTTATGCGTAACATATATTCAACTAACGCTAACTTCTCTCTCTACTATAATCTTGCCCTCCCCGTGGCCAATACAAAACTCAGTTTAACTGTAGAAAGCTTTGGCATACATGTGTGGAATAACAATAGAGGGATTAACAGTACAACAGTAATTACATCATTCCTGGTCGTCCTGATGGATATAGTATTCAATTAAATGGTCATGGGTGATGTATAACTTAAGAATACAGTCGTTTGTATAAACATATGAAGTACATAAGTGTGTTCGATACAAGATGCTACAGGAATGAAGCGACACCTCAACACAATACCGAAATATTAAACTACACTATGTGGCATGATATTTTAGAAATACAATAGTGATAGTTAGCGATGTGTTCACATGTTCACTGGTTGTTGAGTTCCTGTAACCTGATGTCAATTCACTAGAAGAAACGAGTACGCCGTTAGTTGAGAATATCTATTCTGCATGAATAGTTTGTTTGTGTGTAAAATGACAACACGATACCAACGATGTCACAAAGCTCAACCAAAATGTATGCACTGCACATGTTATTGGCCAATAGAGCAAACTCACAGTAGTCGTATTATACGCCATAAACTGTTTTTATATAGGGGTTGTCCAATAAACGGTATAAGCGAAGTGTTTGATGATTCTCAGTTATGTTTGGCTTTTTAATTGTTCTTCCTTTCGACATTACACATCGAGGTTACTGCCAATTATGGTGGAGTGGAAGACACAATTCAGGGTGAGTGGTAAGGTGTTCCTTGATTGCAATAATAAATAACACACATTTGTACAGAATGAATGAAACCATTGGCGCTCATTCAATAGACATAAATGTCTGGCAGCCTGGTCGGCTTAATTAAGATATTGAGGCGTCCATGTAATTGAGAGGTTTTGGGTTCAACTCATCGTTTTGTCCTAACAGAGTCCCTTGTATCGATCAATCAGCCCTAGACGATGACGGGATTTGCACGTTGGCGTCTGTATAAACTTATTCCCCCTTCGCATTTTGCACTATTTGGCTTGTATTTGCCGGTTTTGTCACAGTGGAAGACCAATGATATGCTTGTGTCAATTGGGATTTTTGCGAATAGCTCGTATTTCCATTCGAAGATGATCGATGCTCTCAACACCCCGTGGCTCCTAATCGTTTGATATGAAATGTTGGAATCTACATCCTGAACTACGCAGATCATTTTTCAATTAGATCAAGTCAATTATTCAGATCTATCGGGACTATTGCGTTGAATACAACCGACTTCTCAAGAAAGCCAAGGTCCATTACTATTCGGAGGTTGCTGCCTGTGGACGAGACGCGAAAGGAATGGTCAATGTCGCCAACCACCTGCTGCATGACCAAGGATGCTCGAGGCTCCCTGAAACGAGCCCTACCGATCACCTCTCCAGCATCTTCAAAGAACACTTCACCACAGAAATCGACAACATCCGTGAACATCTGGCAGGTTTGGAAAGCAGTTCCACCGATGAAGATGAGCTACCTGTGCAGTCGATTCTCGAATGTTCTAGCCCTACTAGCGAGGCTGAAGTGAGATCTCTCATTATTTCAAAAATCTCCCTCAAAATCATGTCCACTACTGCCCACTATCTGGTTGCTCGAATCGTGTGTGGACCAGCTGCTGCCCATTATAACATCCATCATAAACTCATCTCTCTCTCTGAGAGTAAAGTCCCGGATCGATTGAAAACAGCTCATGTTATTCCTCTCCTGATGAACCCCAGCATTGATTCAGACAATCTAAATAACTACAGACCTATTCTCAACCTACCATATGCCTCGCAGCTACTGGAGAAAGCCGCATTCGACACGCTCGACCATGCGATCATGCTGAGCAGACTTTCGAACCGGCTCGCTGTCAGAGGTAACACTTTGTCTTGGCTGTCGTCATATCTGAGTGATCGATATCAAATCGTCACCATCAGTAATTTACATTATGATCCAGCTGCTGTGAAACTCGGTGTTTCCCAGGGCCCTGTACTTGGCTCCAAGCTCTATACCCTACCCTGTACCGCTTGGAGAAATAATCCGTCGACATCAACTACAGTACCATTTTTGGGCCGATGAAGCTCAATTGTACGTTTCTTTTAGACCCAACGACCAGGTCTCGCAACAGGACGCACTGACCCGCGTTTCACGTTGTCTGGACGATAATCAAGGATGGATGTGTGCCAATCAACTAAAATTGAACACCGATAAGACTGAGGCTATCGTATTCTCCCTCAAAGTGAATGGGAAAGACGTCGGCAACATCTTATTTATTATCGGTGAGTCAGCTATTTCACCGACGTCTTGGCGTGTCATTTGACACCACCCTCAGCATGGCCCAACAGGTCAACAACATCTGGTCACGCCAGCCTTCGCAATATCAGCCGGATAAGACCATTCTTGACTAATGATGCTACAAAATAATTGGTCACTGGCTTAGTCACCTCTCGTATGGACTATTGCAACTCTTTGCTCGTCGGCACTCCCCAGTCAGTATTGAGTAAGATACAGCGGCTACAGAATACCACAGCACGCGTCATCACCAGGACACGTCATGCGCACATCACCCACGTTCTGCGTGAGCTCCACTGGTTACCTGTCGACCGCCAAATTCAATTTAAAATATTGGTTCTGTCCTACATGTGCATCCACGAACATGCACCACCATACCTCAACGAGTTGCTGACTGTACACCGTCCTAGAAGTGCTCTGCGATCTGGGAACATTTCATCACTGGTCGTCCCTAGGGTCCAAACAACTCGTTACGGTGACAGACAGTTCAGTTTCGTAGCCAGCCAACTCTGGAACCAGTTACTATGCAATATCCGTAATGCCAAATCTCTCATCACTTTTAGGAAACGTATCTATTTTAGTGGTGTTTTATCATAATATTGATTTTTTTTAATTCATCATAGTTTTTGCTATTTGTATATATATACCTATATCTGTACTATTACTCAGTACCCTTTTCACTCGTATTTCCATATAGGTTTATTTCCATCTGCTGTTTTATTCGTTCATTGTTTAATTATTGTTATCACTTATGTTGTCTTTTAGGTCTGTGAAGCGCCCCCGGACGAAATTTATTTCGATAGAGGCGCCATACAAATTTGGTTTTTAATAATCATAATAATAATCATTTCCGACATCGACGTCAGATGCAACACTGATGCTGCCGTGAGCACTGAATACCTCGATCTAAAATAATTGTTGACGAGCACTGTATAAATGTAAAATCGATTTTAACGATGAAAGGATATTTCATGCAGAGCATCGTACACATTGCTTGTGTCGCCTATAAATATCTCTCAATGAGCCATGGTGATCTCAAATTTGACTCTGAGCTATATATAAGAGTGGGATTGGATGGAAGCATACCGCTGACACCACAATGAACAAATCCTGACAACGTCAATATCGGTACAATGATCCGCTCTAAAGGGACATTGATGAAAGATGATATTGAATGAAAAATAAGTGAATCTTATCGGATGGACTCATCGATTCCTCAAAACATGAACGAATTTCATTTAATAGATAAATGCGCACTAGATACAAAGGTCCCTCTGACCGTCTGCTGTTTTTTCAAGGTGTTGTGTGCTCTATAGTAAGAACTATATCAGTTTGGCGATCAGAGATAGTTATGCTACTTCATCCACTATGATGCTATAATTATTGGGGCTGTGAACAAATGGCTAATTATCCAGTTACTTTCGGTCAAAATACTTTTGCTGATTCATCGTGCATTGGAACTGTTGCATGTTTTCATGAGAATAACGGCTGATCAACTACAAAGCTGCGATTCACATGTGCATATGCCCAATAATTGAAAGGGGAAAAAGCAGTCATAATATTTCAGCAGGCAGTTATCATTTGCTGTTTTATGGAGAATGATATATGATGATGATGATATATGATGAATAAGTAATTATTTGATTTGTAATCATCCTAGAGTCTTTTAAGTGCGATGAATATCACAGTAGGAAGAATAGACAGCTTTCGATGAACTGATTGACAGTATAGGATTCCACATGAGGAGAGGTCTGAAAGATGGCGACCTACCGATGTGATTGCACATTTTAAATTCATGCTCGTTACATGGTTCGTTACTTTCTGGGGCGTGGTGGCTGGTTTAGCAGAGATCCAAGGTTGCGGAGTTGCCCACGTGAAAACCAGCAGTTGATGGGGGTCGGTAACACCAGAAGATAAACGATCCTAACTAACCGGTCTAGGTGGGCATTCCGGTAGGCTTCGGCAGCAGGATATCCTCCCTATCCTCGACTGAAGAAATCTTCAATAGCGCCGCCCTGAGTAGAAGTGGCAACAATGACCCGATGGAAAGAGTGATAGGAACGTCAATTGGCCCGGTGGGGATCACCCACCCAAGCTTGATACTTGCTACAGAACTACCATCTGGTTGACCAACCCCCCTCTCCCCCATTCAGTCTTGATGTTGGAACAAGTTTGGTCAAAGTGTTCTTAGACTACCGAGCACTTTACGGAAGGTTCGCAGCTCCACAACATGTTTAATAAGAACGAAATCAAATTGGGCTACAGCCGTGGGGAAACCAGAAAGCCAAGAGGCTCAGTGATTCCGTGACTACATTGTCTTCTAGTGATCTCAACAATAGGGATCATATATTTCATTACATGGGGACACTCATAACACAATAGTTTTATTGTGATTGCATGCTGGAGCCCAAGCATTAAAACTTATGCTATCAAAAATATTTATACATAAATAGAACAATGAGGATCATGTACTCATCATGGGGATCAGACATGCAAAGTATCCATGAGCTCATTTCATCCGAGTGGGTCGAATTATTGTATTTTTCCCCAGAATATGATACCTGGTCTACACCAATAGGGGTTGTGTACCCCCGATAACGAAGCTGCATACCAAATATCAGCCTGATCAGACCAAGCATTCTGAATTTATGTTGTTTAAAAGGTTTTCAGAGTTGGTACTCTAATGACATTTGACTTGAACCCTAATTAATAGGAATAGTGCATCGGGAGCCAACATAGCAAGTATAAGCTTGATCCATCCTAGTGGGGTTGAGTTATCGTGTTAACAAGCGGAAATTGGCCAAAATATCATTTTTTTCTACAATTCCCTATCTCTCCCCCAAAACGAACCATGCCTACACCCACAACATTGGGGTTCCTGTACTCTCCATGACAAAGCTGCATACCAAATTTCAGCCTGGTCAGACTAAGCATTCTCGACTTATGCTGTTAACAAGGTTTTCGGAGTTGTAACATCTAGTGACCTCAGATAATATTTGACCTGAACCAAAAACAAGAGGGACCATGTACTCATCATGGGGGACACACATACCAAGTGTGAGCTGGATCCATCTGAGTGGGGTCGAGTTATCGTGTTAACAAGCCAAGCGTTACATATACACACACACACACGTACACACGCACACACGCATACACACATACTGTCATGACTGCAAAGATTCCTTAGATTTTCGTCAAGGAATAAAAAACGTGGTCCATTATTATTAGCCATAACAGCCGCGTCATAAGCAACAGACCCCCACAATCCGCCCGCACGCATAATTTCCGGCAGAGCAAAGCTGCCCACGCGATGGCATTTGCTTAGCGCCTGACGATAACACACAATTTACAACCACCATCTAGGCGATTAACTATCCATATATACCGCTATGACATGACTCATAACAGTGCAGTTTCTGAGGATACATATCTAATGATGTTTTGTTAGAATATTCCACTTCTATGATAAATGACGCCGGTCTAAGCAAATCTCCATAAAGCATGCACACCATATCTTAGTTTGATCAGAACGAGGGTTCTGAGCTTGTCGTCTATTTAATAATATCAAACTTCTACCTCTCGTCATCTAATATAAGCTCTAACTTTACCCCAAATCGATATGGTTAGACACTCATCATAGGAGCACCACCTAGCAGCTAGAGTTGTCTTGTTCGCAGTCAGTAGTCAGTGACACAGATACATACTGATTTACCAGTACCTCCTGCAGTTCAAAATCCAATCTGTTTGAGAATATGCTCACCAACCCTTATATCTTCTTCTTCACTCTAGTCAAATGGGTATGGGGAGTAGTAGGCTTAGACTCCCTCGTCTGAATACTTATCGTTACTGCAATTCATTCATTCCAAGTACAATAACATGTTATAACATGTAGCACTTTCACTCGCTAGTCATATGACGTAGATTTTCCAGCTCTTATTCCCCTTCGTTTTGCTTGTATGTGGTCTGAACGTCTTATTTTTTATTTTCCATTTAATGGAGCAATTAATTTATACTGTCTTACTCACTCAGAGTCGAATAGTCGATGTGAGGAAACCCGAAGGGGGGGGGGGGGCTAAGTAACACTGTGCTATTGGATACACATCATAATATAATGGAGAGCATAGGTCTACGTGCCATACGTGCGATACTCGATGAATTAATAATATGCTGATTGGCTTGAATGTAATCTAATTATTATTACTTGAAAAAGTTGAGAGGAAAAGCTCGAACTGCCAAATTGAAAAGCTCCGAGTTTCATCCACTAAATCCTTGATATATCTCATTTCGACTCCAGCGTTATTTCCCAGGGGAAATCGATGTGCATGAACCATTCGTAGCAATTGGTAGACGGTTCAGGGTTGATACCTGAGAGCAAATCAATAAAGCACCGATATGTGTAACATGGCAGTGTGGCAACGCAACGTAATATTGTATATTTAGGATGCCGCCATTTCTTACAAGCGTTTAAAATCTGCAAAGTTGAAGAGTATGACACTTTGCCAGCTAGAGCTCTTCAGCGTCCTTCACCTCACAACCGATCCAATAATTATCTGTCAGTAGCAGATATGTTGTTGAAGCAAAGCTAACGTGGAGTCATTCCAAATAAACAAATGACACCTGTATTGATGATATCAGGAGAAAGAAGACACTCGAGGGGCGCTGTATACACTTTGTCAATATGCACCAACTTTTTTTTACCAAAGATATAATACAAAAATATCTCAGATATATATACTGTGATTATTTAGATAATGTGTAAACTATATTGACGAATTATTACCAGCGCGCGTATGCCTACTGGCATTTATCTATATCTCATGACCGGTTCTATATTCCGCCATGCAGCCATCGGGCGATCCTCAGGAGACTGACTGGCTATTACTATATCATATTTTGCCATGGAAATTACGTTCGGCAGCCAGCAGTATTTGAAATTAGTAGAATGAAAAAATACAAACTAGTCTTCTTGAGCCTATTGAATACACTAATAACCTTTGTGCAATTGGAAAACAGTGTATTATATTGCATTGTACAAGTGTGGTCAGGTGTGCCCTCGGTTTGTATGAAGCTTGATGATTAACACTCTAGCATGATTTCAAATTTATTTCACAACAAGTATTTTAATACTGATTAGTGCTAATCATCAAACCACAAAAGCAATGTTCAAACGGTGATGGTTGTAATAATTACACGGTGATTTGCGACGACAGGTACCAACGCGATGACGTGTCATAATATAATATGATATATAAGTTGGAGAGAAAAATGCGGCATGAATCGTACCTTCCTGGTAGGCTATAACATTTCATTAACTATTGTACAAGAATTATAACATATTATACTCAATATTATATATATTCTGTTTTCCGCTTGTGTAGGAGGATGCATTTAACTATTCCCGATTTAATTGCAGACGTACAAATAAATAATCATGCTACTTGAAACATGATTAGCATTCGCGCTGAACGAGTAAGCGATGAATACCTAGTATGTTGAATCGTGTGCTGGAATATTCCTCCAATTAACGCAATTCCATGACTCTGAGGTGATATTACCGTCTGTGTAACTGTTGTCAGTAACTTAAATCTACAAACCAGTAGAAGATTAGCTAACAGTTACGAAAACATGTAACACAACGTAACCAGATAGAACGTACGTAGGCTATATTGATTGATACATCTTCAATGATACAATATATGTGGTTGGTGATGCGCATACACATTATGTCAGAGAGAACACGATCACACACATGGGCAGATAAAGAATTGGCGAATATGAAGTAAAATAAGAACAATAGCGCAGGAGTGATGTTTGGCATGACGCAACTACTTGCCCCCACAAAACCTGCAAAGTGACTGAAACATTACTAAAAAAAAGTGGAATACAGGCACACCCTGCTTACACGTAACGTGACTTGTTACAACACCATTGATTGGCGGTTGCTTGTTCTATGCAAATCACTAGTTATATAAATGTATTCGCTTGTTCACATATATAATCACAGTAACGCTGAACTTCGCTATGTTAACACCAACGGGCGTTTTTCGGCCATCAGCAGAAGAAATGTTCTCGAGATCACACTCTGGTGAGCAATTATTGGAATGTCCTACATGATCAACTTTTCTGGTCAGATTGCTCGTTTTCGAGGATTCAAGCTAGGCCTAGTCCGACTTCACTGAACACTACCGTGTTGCTGCTAGCCGGATGTGGGCCATGCGATAACAACGGACTGACATAAATTAGCCTAGTTTTCTAAAGTCTAATTGTTTAACATGTCTACTGCTCATAGGATGACCCCTATACCGCCGTTCAACCTGACACTCACACAATGATCGTTAGCATGCATAGTAGGTACACAACTTTCAGTCCCTGCATTGTTTAGGGACCACTGAATGGATACGAGGGCCTTCGTTGCAGGATCAAAACCGGGGTTACGTCATAAAAGAAGATCCCGAGGCGCCAGGGTTCTGAGGGTTGATTTAAACAAAAAACATGAGGAGTCGCGGACTCCTAATTGTCCCGAGTTGAGAGGCAACCTCACCCCTCCCCTCCTCCATACTAAAAAAATCCTAAGAGAAAGAAGAAATATTCAGCTTGTTGGAAC
>JAUOBX010509508.1:0-10138 GCA_032360705.1 Eupentacta quinquesemita
ATAGTCCAAACAGAAATATATCCCCGAATACAAGTTAAAAACAGTTCTTCCTTGTAGTATGTAGTACTAACTGTTCTGTACCTGACGACGAGTCACACCACAACCCATCAGCTTCGTATTCACAATTTTGCTTTATACAATTTTATATGATTGCCTATACTTCAGGAGATCATAAAGATGACGCTTGACTAGGAATTACCCCGACATAAAGTATGTAAACATTGTAAAGTTGTCGTAAATGGCGTCGAAAGGAAATTATTTACCTTCTACAAGAGCGTAGGAACCAGGGGCCACGGAACCGAGGCATGGACAATTGTGGTGGAGCAATCTACATCGGAAGTCTGGAAACCTCTTTTTCGTTTCTCAAGGCGAGTTAAACTTGACAAAGGCTACACACCAAGTTCCTAAATTAGGATAGGAGTTCCCCAAGGAGGCCCTCTATCGGCCCTTCTATTTACGTACTATACCGAATCAATTTGTTCAGTGATCAAGACTGCCGATGACACTGCTATAACATGTAATATTACCAAAGGGTCCCACCAACAAAATCCGGATGAGTATCAGGGTTTTATCACACATTTTGTAAGCAATTGTTATGAGAAGAACTTACTTCTCAACACGAGGAAGTGTAAGGGAATGGTTTTTGGGAACATAAATATCAAACATAGAGGGTTACTTGAGAAGAATGAGGAGAGAGTAGTTGTTCATGCTTCATCATGTCATGTCATGTATTTAGGGGTGTGTATTGACAATAAGCTGTCGTTTTCGAATCACATTTCCAAATTATTGGCCCAGGTCTATCACATTGTTGCCACACTCATGTATGTTGCTCCATATTTCCCGGTCCAGATACGAAACCGGATGTTTGAAGCATCAATTTTGCCACATTTGATTTATGCTGTTCCAGTTTGGTATCACTTCGTTTAAATTAAAGATGAGAGAAGATTGATGAGTTTTATAGGGTACTGTGGGATAATTTTCGGTCTAAATCCTAAGCGAAAGTCAAAGCGAAAGTTAATACGGCTGCGAGGAAGAAATTTGAAAGGCTAGTGAATAACATATGCAGGAATGAGAAACATCCACTACATAGTGAGTTAAATTATCTGTGCAAGAATGCCAATTCTAGTTTAAGGAATGCTGCAATAACACCTATACTCATAATTGAATTCTTTCAGAAATTTATTTGTATATAGAGCGGCGTTGTTTCTTCAACATGGTGCCCTGGATGATTTATTGCAGTGATTGTCCATACAGTTGTGTTCAATCGTGACTGAATTGTTTTATTGTCGTAATGCTTCTTATCGTATTTTACATTCTAATATTCCAATTTTACCACACTTATACTTTCTATCATAATTTTTATTTCAGAATGTACATACTGGAAATAAAGAATTGAAGGAGGTCAGGAAATGAATTGAATTATGACCGAATTCTCATTTGAGCCTGGGAAAGAAATCGGGTGTGGAGCGCCCCCAAAAGATTGGGGAGATTTCGCGACGGGAGGGGGAGGGGAAGACTTCCCTGATGTGGAGGTGATGCGATGTTTCGCCGTTGAGTAGCCATAGGACTACCGGTATGATGTGAATACTAACATGGAGCGATTCTACGAGTACGCCTATATACGAACGTTCATATATCTTGATGTGATGCGACCATTGACCATGCAGGTTTCCGTGATTCTGCGAGAATCTGCGGTAATAATACGTTACCTGATGGTTGAATCATATCAGCTACTGTTATGTGATTTGTTTTCTGTGGGTTTGGGACATTTATGTGTTATGCTATATCGTGGATGTTTCAGGCGAACTCCTTTTCCCCATTTCTCGGACACACAGACTTGTTGATAATTACCAGGGATACTTCGAGCGAGTCCCATAGTTCTAAATAGATGACGTTGACAGGAAGGAAGAACTGTCCTTTTCGTTTGACGCACTTTGGCAGAAACAACCATTCGGAGCACCAAGTGTTATCCAAGAAAATTCACAAGTGCACCCAAAACAGAGTTGGTGGTTCATTGGTATATTGCACCACATGCTACCTACTGCTACCAGCGAATACAGAAGGCTCGATTCGAAATAACCCCTCAAAGAAGGGAACCCTCGAACTACGTGGGTCATGATTGTTGATACTACTTCAGGAGATGATAAAGATAACTCGTGACTAGGAATAACGGCATAAAGTAGGCAAACATTGTACGAAATACCATAGGCCTATGTAGGTGGCCCCGTGTGGAAAGTATTTACTTTCCAGGGGGCTTAAGAACTGGCGTTAGATGCCCCCCTCCTATGAACAGATATGTTCGGGCAGAACTATCCAGAGGCCGGAAACCTCAACGAATAAGATAACACTAGTCCTCCCTGAGGTTCCTCGTAATTATGTTGTTGCGGAGCATGCGGGTTATCTCCGATGAGTAGCCAGTCAACTGCCACTATCATTATAGGATGTCAATACTTATAGATAGCGATGCTACGAGTACGACTACGCACGTTGCGTCATATCATTATCATGCTGTATTGAGACCTAGCAGGAGTCCAGGATATATACAGGATATCAGGAACACAGCTTGTTGTTTAATATAACCCGATGTTTGAAATATCTCAGCTACAGTAATATAATCGTGTTTCTATTGCTTCAGTGAACCACCAGAGCCCCTCGGTCATGTGATTTTGGTGGTTATATACAAATTCAGTACCCCCATTCCAGCAGGAGGAACCTGTATTTAGCTGGAAGCTAGATTCGGATCCACTACTCGGATAATTAACTAACTACCCTCTTTGTACGACACATGTTGGCATAAAAATAACAATTGGAGCCCTATATCTCATCCACGGCCAGGTGAGAAACAAATGGTGTTCTTTTTTTAAGGTATAGATTGATATCTGAAGCTTACAACGCTATCCTATTATACCTCTCCTCCTTGTCTGTCACGAATCTTCAGCCCACCCATCAGCCCAAACCTTTTCCACTGAAAAGTCCCATCCTACGCCAAATTAAGGGAAATACATTGGTATGGTTAAGTGGTTATTATTATTATTACACCATTACCTATATAGCGCAAAATCCAGAGTTCGATGCGCTTTACAACAACAAAGAAATACAATGTTAAACATAGGCCTGTCGGTTCAAAACAGTATTCAATGTATATTTTAATCTTGTGGAAGTGGAAGCATCGCGTACTTCTGCTGAGAGACTGTTCCACAGTTGTGGCGCAGCATAACTGAAGGCCTGATCCTTCACTCGCCTCGATGGGCGTCGAGTTACCAGCAACTTGGCGGATGACCATCGGAGAGTGCGGCTGGGGACGTAGACATGGACATGGACCAGGTTGGATTCCAGTTTATGCTGCTATTGGAATTGTGCAACGTTCAACGTTCGTACCGATATAATGCAAATGTTTAATACATGTTTAATGCATAATATTTGCTTCATATGATAAAAGGTCCAATGTTTGAACGGATGACTCAGTGTACCGATAGGCTTGCAACGGCTGCTCTATGACCACCTCCTATTATCAACATTGGTATACTGAAACAACCTGACAGGATGATATATTGTATCATATTCGCAATCCTTCTATCCTACGTGATCTGTTCCTGATTCATTGACAAAGTCTAAGGAATTGATCAACTCATGACAGTATGACGTGTGTACGTATATATATATGTTTATATATATTTATATATATATATATATATATATGGTGGCGCCCTCTATTGTTGCTGCACCTACAGTTCACTCAATTAATTTTGCCCACATTTTTTCAGTGTGCCATTACAAATGTTCTGTCGTTATATCATCTCCTATTATACTGTGACTCGTCGGGCTGGAGGACTGCTATGATCGAATTTTCGTCATCATGTCGGTAAATGCAAGTTTGCGTTCGAATCTTAGCTGCCGTCTCACATAACATATATTATTAAAACTAGGCAACCACCTAAGCAATATATTGGACCGTATGTCTCATGCTAAACCTAATGAGGTGGGGAAGCTGGGTGAACAGTATTGCTTATAAATTTGAAACTGGAATCCAAAATCCGAAAAACATTCGCGAGATGATCCTTGCAAACATCATAACTATTCTTCAGGGTTATAAGTATTTGCAGAAGCCACGGCTGACGTCTGTTGGTGGTTGGATATGTATCATTAACCGTTCATCATTAGAGCTAACGACACATAGAGTTGACAATTCCAGAACATTTGTATGCGCGGCATGTCTTGTCAACACGCAATATTAAAACTCCTCGCAATCTATCGCTCTCCTCCCTCCGCAAAGAGCAGGCTCACACACACATCCTTTGTCGCTGAACTCAGTGCCTTGTTGGAGCGAATATCAGTTGGGAAGTTTGCTACATGCCTTGTCGAATACTAATCATGGGTCAAACGATGTTGTCCGGTTTCTTGACACGACGTTTTTATACACTGGTTCCTGCAACATGTACAGGAACCGACACCTCGGGTTAGGCATACCCTTGACCTAGTTATTCCCAGAGAAAATGACAAATTGATCACTCCTGTGGATCTGTCATGGGGTTTTCTCTCTTACCAAGCTGCTGCCATATCTACCGTTGCCTAAGAAATTCATCACTTACTGGAAATTCAAACTAAGAGAATAAAAAAATCATTCGCCAGTCATTTTGATTCTTTGACGAAGTCAGTGGAATATATGCAGTCTTGGCAGTATGTGTGTATGTATGTGTACGTGTGTATGTATCTGTGTATGACGCCTGGCTTGTAAACATGACGAGCCAGCCTATATGTACGAAGCTCATACCTGGTATGTGTGTTCCTCATGATGTGAACACGATCCCCATCGTTTTGGGGTCAGATCATGCGGCCATTTGAGGTCACTAGAGGTCAAAGTCTGAAATCCTTGTAAACATGATTAGTCCAGAATGCTCAGCCTGATCTAGCTGCAATTTGGTGTGTAGCTTTCGTATGAGGAGTACGCCCCTATTCCTTTTAGTGTTTAAAGGGGGTCATTTGTGGGGAGAAGATCGAAAATTGTACAAATTCGATATTTCAGTCAATTTTGGCTTGTAAACACGATATGTCCACTCCACCTGAATAGATTATTTTCATACTTGGTAGGTATGTCCCCCATAATGAGTACATGAACCCTACTGTTTTGGAGCCAGTTCTCAGAAATCAGGAGAAGATGCGGAGAATGGTAAAATGAATTCGAAACGACTTTGGTGATCATTGGACTGCATTCGTTAGTATGAAGCAGTCACAGAAACGTTCACGTGGCATCATTCCATTCAACGGCATTTTCCACCCAATTTCCTGAAATACCTGAAAGGAATGAATATCAAGGTGCTCATCAACAAAATGTGATAATTATTCTTGCTCCAGACTACATCCTCTATCAGTTACTGTTAATTTCACTTAATTTGGACAGTTCCAGAAAGGTTACAAACGCTCATTAAACGAATATATTGATATCGAGGCGAGATTGGGGGGCAAGCCCAACCTGCTCCAGGGAACAGCACTACTCGCACTCATCCTACGGACGATCAGCAATCCTTATGATCTATACACTGTTCCAGAAGCTGGAGGTGCGGAAAAGTTGAGCAACGGTAATTCGTTACCGGCGATTGACGAAACTTATTGTAACTATCCGAAGCAGTCGCCATATTCCAATTTATGCACATGCATAGAATAAACCTCGCGAAGACTGCGATAATCCAACCAATGGGGATGCGCCCCGTGCTCAGTACTTTGGACTGATGTATGCTATAAACACAAACATAACCCTTGTCGTTTTCTCCATTTTATTCGGTGCTTTGTGCACCGACATAAGTGTCGGTGTCGACATCATGATGGACTGGCGTCGGTGCTGGTGTTGGTGTCGAAGCGATGCGGTGTCAATAATTTACCTGGTGTCGGGCGACACCGGCAATTTTTCTGCATCTCCATTTTTTTGGTGTTACCCATTGCATTTGCCATTTTGATTTTTCTCATACAAACACTGAGCTCACAACACCTATATGGCTATATCTTACAGCAGTTAGTGTCACTTCAATGACTCAATTCAGTCTGTACAGTATCATACATTTCCAGTGTGACCACACTGTCAGCCAGAATTCTTAAAACCTGTTACAGTGCAATGTGGGTTATCCCACACCCTCTATATGACCCAAGTTACTAATACAAAGCACTAATAAAACTGCTTTAGGTGACACTGGGATGGGGCAGTGATGTAACACAGGTACACAAGGTAGCTCCTGGTAACATTCCACAGGCTAAAAATATGACATATACAGTACTTTCATTATTTATACCTGATTGTGATGCAAATATACAGTCACCATGCAATTTGTTTTCATGTACCCAGGATTGATGATATCGTATGTTATGAACGAACCCCACCTGGTCACCACCCCAGCATACGCCGCAGACAGTATTTGGCTGCGAGGCTTATGCTCAAATCCAGTGGAAATTTTGAAATATGTATTTCTCACAATGTTGCATACGGTACTCTCGGAATCCGACATAGCTATATGTAACCTAATAATGACAGAGATGTTGCTCTCATACATTTAGTTCATCAACTCTAATTTCATGTAACCATGAAAATGAATGGTATACGCATGAGGTGTCATATCAACATATTATAATTCGACATCATTTCTTCCTTTTAAAAATGCCACATTTCCACGCAGCCCTCGCTTCGATTAGTGTACAACATTGATCATACCGCTAGAGCAACGGGTGTCCAGTAAAGCAAGGGAATATACATAGCCCAAACAGCACCCTATGGAGCCCAATGCTGATTAGGTGTAGGCTACTAATTATTGTACTGAACTGGTGTCTGGTGTTGTGTCGAACATCGCTGGTGTCGGTATTAGTGCCGGTGTCGGGCACAACACTGATTTCAGTGTGTGCGATCAAGTATGTTGCTGACTATTCACTGCGCTATCGGGTACAACTGTAAGATACACAGTGTGGAAAATACTGTTCAAATGAATTCCATAACTTATTTGATGGGAAACCGAGTAATTACATTGATAAACTCAATTTTCCATTAATGCAGAAACATGCCTTCGTCAAGGATAAAACCAAATTACCTGCCAAGGTTTAACTACAACAATACAATACTTAGCGGGTACACGTCTTCAATCCGACACTTCTTCAGTTCGACGCGTCTTCAGTCCTACACGTCTTCAGTTCTACACGTCTTCAGTCCGAAAATGGACAGAAATCCACGTCTTCAGTCCGACACTTCTTCAGTCCTACACTTCTTCAGTCCGAAAGTGAAATACACGTCTTCAGTCCGAAAATAAAAGACATGTCTTCAGTCCTACACTTCTTCAGTCCGAAAGTGAAATACACGTCTTCAGTCCGAAAATAGAATACACGTCTTCAGTCCGACAGGTTTTCAGTCCGTCGCTTCTTCAGTCCGACGCTTCTTCAGTCCGACATGTTTTCAGTCCGTCGCTTCTTCAGTCCGATGCTTCTTCAGTCAGACGCTTCTTCAGTCCGACGCGTCTTCGGCCCTGCACGTCTTCAGTCCTACACGTCTTCAGTCCGACGCGTCTTCAGTTCTACAGGTGTTCAGTCCTACACGTCTTCAGTCCAAAAATGGACAAAAATCCACGTCTTCAGTCCGACCCTTCTTCAGGCCTACACGTCTTCAGTCCGAAAGTGAAATACACGCATTCAGTCCGAAAATAGAATACACGTCTTCAGTCCTACACTTCTTCAGTCCGACACGTCTTCAGTCCGAAAATGAAAGACACGCCCTCAGTCAGAAAATAAAACATGCAAATTTTGCCGACGAATTAACCAGGTTTTTCGGAGTTAATAACCCAATTCATCAAATGATCAACCATTTTTATCAATCGAGATTTCGAAAACAATACAATACAGTGATTTATACCGCACTTTTCCAAAGAGATCAAAGCGCCGGATAAAAGAAAAAAAAGGAAGAGAAGAAATAAATTAACATGGGTAATAATGGTGTTTCAACAGTTTCTTGAAGGAGTTGACTGAAGAAGCCTCACGGATGTTACGAGGTAGCCGATTCCAAAGGAATTATATCAGAATACCATGGTGCGCGAGGACGAAGAATAACGGTTCTGTGGATTAATGGAGCATGGCTGTCAGGGGCCGCAGCCAGGATGTTGTTATATTCACTAACCAAAGGATCAAGGTCCATAGCAAGAGGCATGAGTGAGAGGGAGGAGTGAATGTCGGTACGAATGTCATCGATGCTGATGTTATGAAGCCCATGGGTCGTTGTTAGCTTGGTGCACAGTCCAGGACGGCAGATATTAAGAAGGCACCTAATAGCGAAGTGGTCGGATAGTAAGCCATGCTGGATGTTGAGACGGCTTATCATTGCCCAGTCCATGTATTCCGAGGTGGAACAAATTCCCCGAATCCCTGATAGAAACTCTCACTGCCAATTTTGACTATGTCTGATAACTCTACAGTAATTTATCGCAGCGGCGGTAGGTTCGACAATTAAAGCTCAGAGCTGTGTCATTGATGGAATGTCATGGAAGATAGCCATGACTTGCACTACTGCTGTGCAATCATTTCGAAAAGGCTACACGAGAGCATGGGACATACGGGAGGCAGGGGCCCCGAACCTCACATTAGTAACGAGCCTGACACTCCTGTGAGGTTCACTGGTTTCCGCAGGGCACATGTAGACGGGTGTCAGAGGCGCCGAACCTCACATTAGTCACGAGCCTTATACTCATGTGAGGTTCACTGGTTTCCGCAGGGCACAGGAAAACGGGTGTCAAAGGCGCCGAACCTCACACCAGTCACGAGCCTTATATTCCTGTGAGGTTTACCGGTTTCCGCAGGACTGACGGGAGGCAGGGGTACCCGGAACCTCATATTATTCACGAGGCTCACACTCCTGTGAGGTTCACTGCACATAACATTATGTTCTCGCACAAACATTTCTGTCAGTTGGTCTCCCATCCCATACACTTTTATTCGAATAATCGAACTCCAATGATACAGGTTCAGGAAGCCATTGAAGATTCACCGAGGAACCCATTACTTGTTGATCGCGGATTCGTGAAAAGACACTGGCGATAACTCGCCTCCTCTTCTCGACTAGTGATCGCAGATTATATTGAAGCATAGGTGTACAGTAACCAATTCCAGCTGCTCCCGGGATCGTACACGTCCGACGTAAGACCAGTAGACGGTACTGGACACCGGTATCTCACCACCTTCTGAGATCTCGGTAAAGTCGGAGTTTATGAAGTCGAACAATGGGTGAACACTGTTTTCGAGGACCCCGATCAGTGACTCAAACTCATCTGCAAACTGTTTTTGTGACAGCGAGACAACGCGTGTGTAACCGTCCGTGAACTTGTAAACCAGTTCACGGCTGGCGTTAATTAATAACATTCACTTCGTTATGAATATGTCAAGGATTACCGAAGTAACCTACATACATCGATGATAATAATGATAATGAGGACTCAATAGAGCGTCTAATGCAAAAGCCTCTAAGAGCTTTAACATACCTAAACAAGACCACAACGATGTGATGTGATTCCTTGCATTATATTTTCTTACTAAGTTCATTGTGTAGTCGTAACATGTGTAATGGGTGCTACAGTGTTCCTGTGTGATAGTAGTTTACAGTGAGGATGATATGTCATTTTCGGAATAGGAACTTGCATAAAACCATTCCAGACTTGGGATACTGTCCCACTGGGACATGTCCATTAGGCTCTTTTAGTCATGTAGGCTGGTGATGTCCCGTTTACTAGTTATCGTGTTCACAAAGTTTTCAGATTTTGACCTCTGTTGACCACAAAATGACCTTGGACCAAACCCCAAAACAATAGGGATCATGTACTCCATATGGCCAACCTACATACGAAGTATGAAGTGACTGCACAATCTTGTTCACTCGTCATCGTCTTTACAAAGTCTTCAAACTTTGACCACTGTTGACCTTGGACCGAAGCCAAGAACTATAGGGACCATGTTCTCTATATGGCCAACCTACATACTAAGTATGACGTTTCGGCACCATCTTGTTCACTGGTTATCATGTTTACAAGGTTTTCGGTTTTCGACCTCTGTTGACCCAAAATGACCTTGGACCGAACCCCAAAACCATAGAGATCATGTAGGCCATATGGGCATCCTACATACCATA
>JAUOBX010509619.1:0-10138 GCA_032360705.1 Eupentacta quinquesemita
CCAAGAGTACTACACATTTGAATCACAAATTACAGTCCTCGTCCTAATAACTTTACTCCATACAGGCGATTCATGTGCAGTGTAATTAAGCATAGTTGGTGGGTTGGGCGTAGTTGGTGGTTCTGTTGGGCAATGAGGGAGGAAGATATCATGGTAACAGGGTTGACTGGAATATAAGAGACAGCTGTTATTCACAAGTTTTCTTGAAATGTGTTGAAATTATGTGGAAATTGGATTCATAGATATAAAATATAGGATTTTTGGTTTGCACACGCTTTAATTAATTTTAAAATTTCGTGAACATAAGTTAAAACTGACCCAACATAATAGGTAACTCAGTGTGGAGACAAGCGCAAATATACAAATTTGATCGAAAATGTGATCATAATTATTTCTCAAATTTCATTCTATGAAAAATGACGAAAGGTAAAACTAGTCAAAGTGACACTTCCTTTACATGGACTTTTTAGAGGCGATCCAACTGTTACAAAATAAATTTTTATCAGGAGACATCAAATGGCACTGCAATTTGATAATGACCCATATAGGTCTTGTCATTGATGAGGGAAGCAAACACTAACGTGAGGTCAGTATGAGTCAAGTCAGGTGAGTATGTTCACCTGGCAATTCGAAAGGTACAGCCATGCGTTCATTCTCTTGTCGCGTGAAAAGTCGATCGCATTTCTGCCCATCCTGACTCGATAAAGACGGTATTGTCGAGTAAAAGTGAAAGTAAAAATACACACTGTTCAATGATGCACCCTCGCCGGGCATTGCATGGGTTCGATCTGAAATGGGTTATGTTCGTTCCCTTAAGTTAATGTTGACCTAATAACCCAACACCAAAATGACGCAGGTGCTGGCTCAGGAAAATATATCATTCTAGGTTACGTATCACGATTTGTGTTTACTCAACCAAAATTAGGACTCACATTGCCCAAAAAGGTGTGTCGTCCAGCATGGGTGACTGAACAGGTAAAACAACCTTCGACCAAAATGAGTGTATACACCCCTGTGTGGTTCTTTGATTGTTCGAGGTGAGAAATATATTATTCCTTCTCCAATTTACTCATTTTTCAAAGCACGAGATTCTTTCCAGATGCCAATAAAAACTGAAATCTTGAGACGCCCTCCCATATTTCTACAGACCGATGCTGCCGGCATTTACTGACATTTTTTGCAAACAGTACGTCAAATGACAATTCTTCTTGGCCTTCCACGTATATTCTAAATGTTAATTTTCTAGCGTGTATTGTGTTTGCGGAGTCACACAACTTTTCAATTCCGACAGCGCCCATAGGCCTACGTATATGACGTACAGCGGTCCTTCATTCTGTAGAAGTGGTATTCCGGCCGTCGTAGGACAAATAGCTTTCTGGTCAGCAAACTACATAGAAAAGTATTTCGATCCATATCAACTAGCGAATGAGGATTCATTGCATGAGGGCATAATTGTTTGTAAGTAGCTATGTATATATACGGTATAGATCATCGGCTGACGGCCCCGAACAGTCGTCTAACAGGAATTATTCTCGAACGAATCGCATAATCGCATTTTCTAAGAGCAGTACTGGTGTGGGATTGCGTTCGGAAAGATCAAAGAGACCGTAGGCGTAGTATGATCTCCAAGAATGATTGTAAGCGCGTTTGATTATGGACCACTCATTCTGCGCCGGTTAGCAGGTCAACGCTGCTCCAATCAGAAGCAGCTGTTATAGTGGCATTGTGGTCGGGTAGCCACTCAAGAGAAGCGACCTCGTGGTTAGGGGTACATGAAATGCTTTGGAGTGGGAGAGTGGCTGAGCGATATCAGTGACGATTGACATGCAGCGATCAGCAACAGTTCCGGGTTCGATTCCCGAACTCATCACCCAAAGTTTACCAGAGGTCACTGCTCCGGCGATTCGGCGAGATCCTGGCGCTATGCATGGAAATATTCTTCGAGAAGTCTTGCGCTAACGCGTAATGTCACAATTATTATTTTATTAGTAGGTCAATCTCGATATATTTCGGATATTTTTGGTCAGCGGATGGAATGTACGAATAAGAATGTATGAGAATAAGTCAAATCTTACATGCCGTATGTAGTTGATCATTGATCTTACACAGCATCAGAGACTGGGGGTTGGGCCTTTCACAGGTTTGGAGATGAAGTTGTTTTCAAGGTCATCAGAAGGTCATAAAATAAGACTAAATTAAAAATATAATGTTGGTTTATTGTCGTTGTGCGAGAGAATATGATTTGAATGATTCCATTAAACATTCTGGAAAACGCATCAAGGTCGTGACAGTACGCGCAGTAGATTTGCTAATGACGTCACACAGTTGTACAGATGTTTTACATGTTCAGTCACGTCTGTAAATCTTGATCAAGTACACCTGTTTAGTTATTTTGGTAGGGGAACTATATTTTTAAACGGATCGTTTGCCTTCCCAAGTTGGTCGTAGATAGTTATATAGAACAATCACCGAATAGGCTAGTAGACCTCCGGACACATTTCCATCAATACATATTTATCGCCCAAGTTAACCGTTAGTTATGGGCATTCTAAAATCATGTCTTGGCATATTTTAAATAAAATGTTTGATATACCCATGATCTATTCGCCTGGTGGAAGAGTGTTTACAATGGGTGTTTGTGTAAGTTCCAAATAATCTTCACTGATGACTTCTGACCCCGTTGATGCTCACTGTAATTGTTGATTCCTTGACGAAGTCAGAGGAACCTATGCAGTCATGAGAGTGTGTATGTATGTGTGTATGTGTGTATGGCTTGTAAACATAATAACTCAACCCAGCCAGTATGTATGAAGCTCATCCTTGGTATATGTGGTCTCCATGATGAGTACATGATCCCTATTGTTATGGGGTCAGGTCAGAGGTTATCTGAGGTCACCAGAGGTAAAATTCTGACATCCTTGTAAACACGATAAGTCCAGAATGATCAGCCCGATCATGCTGAAATTTGGTGTGTGGCTTCCTTGTGGGGAGTACAGGACGCGTTGTAGATCGGAGAAAGGTCACACATACGCCTACAATATCACAATATCCGTGGACCGTGGTAGTTGAATTACTACCAATGTGTGTTACCAATATGCTTCACTGAGCTCACAGCATATTGTATTTGTTACATCATCGAACCTTCAGACTTATGCTTTGAAGTTTTGTAAGGAATTCGGAACCAAATATCGGTTTCTACCTAGTATACGTCGAACCAATCTCATTGCGTACCCGTACGTGCCCTTGAAAACTCATTCATGTGCGTTTGGTTTCTATTTTTTTCATAATTGTCCGAGCCATGAAATGGCGCCAACCCAGCCTGTGATCACTACAATCTCATTCGAGCACATACCAATAGGATTTCAGGTTGACGGTAACTTGAGCAATATCCCTCCTTATATTATTCTCAGCAATCGGCGTGATTGGTGAAACAGGAAGAGAGTCATAAAGATCTTAACGAGAAGGCAGAGAGGGCGTTATGCTGGTTGTGGTGCCGACGTGACGAAAATACTTGAATGTCTAAGGCGTAGTGAGGTAGTTCCTGGCCAGCACTGCCGACCCACAAGCTGGTGTCGGGTTGAAACACTCATTCATTGATGGCTGGAAGCTGGAAGCCGTTTGTCGTTCAAGTCTCCAGACATCACCTACCGTTGTTGACAACAATCCTACCGAATTTGTCCACCACTAGCTGATGTTGAGAAGTGCAGATGGATCTCATATCTCATAGTAGTAATAGTAGTTGCATATTTGATGTTTGCTTATATAGACTAGTTATACGTTATATGGATACCGAACTTTCTGCAAAAATACCTGAACTCATGCCTTAGCTAGCAAACTGTGGCCAGTACGCTTATGCACAAATCAAAATATATATAGGGACCATTCATTCCGTTCAACCCTCGATATGCCATCATCCAGTCATAGTCAACACAACCGAACCGACTAACAATTCGATATTAAAAACTAACAGCACAGTGTGCATCATGGGTACTCACCCGTTATTTCGTCTACTTGTTCAACACGATTCTTCTTCACAACGATCACAATGAAAAAAACTGGGCCGACCAACAGTGCGATAACAAACACTGACAACAACACCAACAAAACGCGTTCAATCGCAGTTAGTCGTAAACAGAATGTTCCCCAGTGGTTCCTTTGATCTCTACGGGTTTGTCAGAGAATGAATCTGCCTCGTTCGCATCAGGCATGTCAGTCGTCGCTTCTCCCTGTGAAGTACCAGGATTGCATTCCGGACAATTGCTGTTCATTTCCATCATAACATTTATAGCCGTGTTACCAACAAGCGATGTAACTCCAAGAAAATGTCATCTCCAGATCATTTATTCATCGTCCCTGTGGCAGATCGATACAATAATAATTGTTCCATGAAGACACATTGAAGACAGCAGCAGTCCGGAGCTTGTTTCGATAACGGTTCATCATTCGGGGATGTCAGAGTTACATTACGTGATACACCTGCCTTCGCACTTACGTTCAATCAGATTATGTTCTTCCCAGCGATTCACGGTCATTCAATCCGGAACGGCAATATGACACTCCAATATACAACACGGCCCCTCAGGGGTGGTTATCCTCAAATATACTCACAAGATTCACAGAAGTACCCTAATTTGTCGAACGTATTTGCAGTCAATTTGAGACGATTAGCTTTGGGACTAAATGGGGGACATTCGAGTACGTAAGTGATGGTATAATCTGGACGAAATAACACTGCGCGAAAAATCAGGTATTTTATCCAAAAGTATATCTGAACAGTTCTTACGTTCAGGTCTAGAATACCTGGATATTCAACAGTTCGTTTCACAGGACTACCGCTGGTTAAAACTACTCGCCCACCGTTATGATAAAATGGTTCCACAATCCACAGCTTGGCACAGCGAGGCTGGTAGCGCATACCCAGGTAAATTCAATTTGTATGATGGTCACCTGGTGGGGCATAATTATGGGGAATATCTGGCAGAGTTCATGATCTGTAGGTCTCCAAAAACAGGTGAAACCGGGAAATGGCTAGTGAATTCTGACAGTTGTTGTTAAGACACATTGTAGTAACCAGGGAGTGGAGAGGTGCAGGAGCACGATAGTTAAGGGTCATCGTAAATATCCGTTTTTGGGTGAAGAAGGCGGCGAATGATTGAATTTCATTTCATTAGTTAATGTCGTCGTTTCGCATTCTTTGCCTCCATTACGACATTACGCCCACAGGGGCACCAATGACGCTGTGGATAGATGAGCGAGAATGCGGGTGCTATATGAGGGAAGTTGTTGCAGTGTGAGAGACTGACTGAGTCGGTCTGTAAGTTAAGGTGGATTGTGGTGAAGGATCAGGGAACGAGGAGGGTAATTACCAACTAGAATAAGATAACAGCTTGGTGTAAAATGACTGTGGCTGCTGGCTGTGTTATATGAGTCGGACGATTCTTGATAAAATGGGCGCTATAGACAGAGGGTTACCAATGTTGTCTTACATATACCACCTGCTGCAATTCAGGAACTGTTAGTTCATGTAATCTGCCTCACACTATGCGGGATCTGACCTCCACAAGGCTCGCGAAACCGTGCGGTGACAAACGCCTCTGCAGGACCGCCAAGTGTGAGGCCAGTGGCCGCGAGAGTCCTCAGCCCACCGCAATTCTTTGAAACATATACCATTTTTGAACATATTCAATCTACTGCAATTCAGGAACTCCTACGGATTAGATCTAATTCCAGAAATTTACACAGTGATTCACACAGTTGAAAAAAGCGGCCTCTCATGAACATATTCTCATGTACAATACCGTATCTTGCCACATTGTATACGTGGTTGTTTCTATAAATACGGGTACCAGAGACATGTATGCACTTAGTATAGAATGGCAATTGCAGTATTAGCCCAGGTTATCTGGTCAATGAGGGTGTCTTGAGCCTGCCTCACACTATGCGGGATCTGACCTCCGCAAGGCTTGCGAAACCTTGCGGTGACATACGCCGCCTCTGCAGGACCGCCAGGTGTGAGGCCAGTGGCCGCGAGAGTCCTCATCCCACCTCAAAATTTTGCAGAATCCTCCGCAAGGTTTTGAACGAGTTCGAAACTTTGAAGATGCTCCGCCATAAATTAATAACTTTGTTATGACAATGGTGTCAATGAGCATATGCAGGGAAGGCTGTAAATGCATGCGCGCCAGCAGATCCGGATATGATCTGGGTAATTATTTGGAACATACTTTCCTCCTATGGTGTCTTGCATGATTTGATGAGTGTATTGTCACCTTTAACTCGTTTGCATTGAACATGAAATATAAAGATCATTGTAGGTTAGTCAAACTTGCACGAATTATGTGATTTTTTACATACTGTCAGAATTTAGTGGATGTCTACTACATTATTTTGTTCATAACAAAACGTCAAAAGCAGAGGTTGTTTTAGGTCTATGCAAAAATGTTCAAAACTTATCCGTCAGATTTCCAGATGACTGAGCCACGGATAGCAAATTGGGCGGGGCGAACGTACAGGGGCGGGGTTTGAGGTCCCCCCTCACATGATCCAATCATTTTTGTCCTAAAAACTAGCATTTACAGGTATTAAAATGCATTTTCGGTGGTGGGGGAGGAAAAGAGGTGGGTGGGGCTATTCTCCCACGATTTTAGGATCCACCCCACCTCCCATGACCTCCTAGTGAAATTAATAGAACGCTTTAGGGCTCTCTCTGCATTGAGAAGGTCAATAGTTCAAACCTCGATCACCAATTCCAATTTTTTTTTGATCCATTGATACATCATCGTCGTCTCATTTATTGTAATTACAACATGACGATGTAATAGGCCAATTACGTAGTGCGACCTTTGAGACGTATGTCTACTCACGTACAGTACAGTACAACTTAACATGACAACATGCCAAATGTGTGACCAAACACAATGCGGTCCCCGCTTGCAGAGTACACCGCAACACATCCCAAGTTTTCGTAAGACTCCGCTTGCGAAATACTCTGCAAGACTCCGCCAGTACTGCGGAGCCTCGCGTCGTTGGAACTCGCGGTATGAGCAGCTTTTAGTTTGTCACAACTGCTCTATTTTATAGCTGTATATGACAAACTACTTGATCTGATTGGTAATTCGCAAAAATACCGCAAATTACCAATCAGACCAGACCATATACAGCTATTAGATAGAACACTTTAGGCCTACACATACGCCGAGCCTGCAGATTCCCCGAGAGGAGTCAAGGAGTAATTGTCTCATTGCCTAACTCCTGTATGAGTACGTCGTGTTTACGAAACGTTACGAATAGAAAGTTCGTAGGCTTAGTTATAACTTAACTATGGTTGAATACTAAATTCATGACGATAATATGCAGTACCAGCTTGCAGGTACCCTAAAACGTAAATTATTTTTGTTTGCATTGTGAAGGTACCACCAAAACTGCCTCCTGCCTATCATTCAAATATATATGCCTGTCATCTTCCGAATATATATGGGGTAACTGCTACATGCAGTTTTAGACAGAATGTTAATATGCAGTCTACTGGTTATTAGTTATAGACAGATCAGGACCACAAAATGCGAGCGAGTTAGAAATGGGCAAAGCACAAAAGGACACACATACAACACCACAATATTTGCGATTACCAAAGGACTGCCAGTATGTGTTATTAAAGGCCAGGTGAAGGGGTAATTAATTGCTTCGAAACTTGCATAGATGGAAAGAGCATATTTCAATACCCCTAATTCCCAAACTTGAAGTTCCCAACTTGTGGTATCTTTGTGCTATCTGTAAAAATAGATTAGGTCTGATGACGTCACGAAGGGAACCAAATGAATGGCCCTATGGAGATTACACAATAATAGCTGATTTTTCCTCCCTCCATTGGTGAAAAGTGCAAGTGATTTCTTCTCTTCGGAGTCAATGATTACTCGCATCTATATCTTCCTAAAAAATAATGTGAATTGTTTTCCATATCAGGCTTACATTTTTGAAAAAGTCAAATTTGCATTGACTTTACACTGAGCATGCATTATCCTTCCCCTTGTGACATTGAAAATCATTGCGCAATACTAAATATATTCTCATTTCCACTGTCTTATTGACTGGAAGACATTTTGGGGGTTGGATTTTCTTGATATACTGGTCAAAGGGAATCATAATTTGCAAAGTCATGTTCTGCACTTCCATCGGCCTTTAAGCGAGAGCACAGGGGCGCTTCATATATCAGTTACCAAGGATCATTCCCGGTTGCTCTCAGGTTCTGCGAAAAATGCGAAAATATTTTCTAGAAAATAGTTTCTTGCTCAGTTTTCCACCGTAGTCGAACCAATCTCATCGCTTTCATTCATGATCGTCTTAGCCATAACAAAGCACCAACTCGGCCTGTGATCACAACAATTTCGTGTTCCTTCCCGATAGGTATACCATGCCCCCTGTTCCTCGAAGATCGTACGCTGCCTGTCATGATGGAGTCTATACCTAAAACAGATATATACCTAACATTAGTATTGCCTTTGATTCATATGGCATATTCGTCAGTAAGAACTGTTAGCAGATGTTGATTCCGCCTTCGACACTCGAGCGGCCGTCCCCAGTTATTTTTCCCACCAGAAGTTTTCATAATCTTACTTGATCCTTGAATCGCGGAGAACCACACTCTCCGTACCGTTATAGACAATATACATTGACATATTTTCAGAAGGAAAATACTGCTTCTAATTCGAACATTTTGATGAAATTTGTTGAAGTATTCCTCTTTTAGTGTACCGCCTAATGGTAGGAATCCTCCGTTGTTCAGTAGCACCACAATTCATCAATCATGCTATTTAGTAGTTTTAACATCAGTTACGAATGACGTTTTGTAGGTTATGTATCTAGCGAAGAGCTGTTACTATGATCATTTTGCAGTAGGCGTGCTTACCTGTCATTTCGTCCACTTGCTCGATACTTCTTTTTATGGCAATGAAAACAACTAGGCCGACCAGCAGTGCGAAGACAGCTAATAATAACAGCACCAATAGAACTCGTTCAATCGCAGTCCGTCGTAAACAAAAGTTTCTTCTGATCTCTACGGGTTTTGGAGAGGGAGAGGGAGAATCTGTGTTGTTTCCGTTGGCTATATCTGTTGCCGTCCCTCCAAGAGAAGTACTGGGATGATCCTCCGGGCAATCCCTGTTCATTTCCATCACTAACTCGATTGTCGAAACAGCTCCGATTTCTTCAAACCCCACGCCAGGTCGCTGAAGTGATGAGTGCTCCAGCCGGGACAAGAACACGGAGACAGTTCAGGAACCTTCTCTTTGTATGAAGTCTGCGTTTTACAAGGTATCCAACATGAATAATGAACGCCTGCGGGGCATATTATGCCAATGCTTCCCGATGTTCATTCACCCAATCCCGACCTGTAATACAGCCTCTTCAGCGTACACAATATGTCCAGAGGGATCATATACATCGTTTATTATTAGAGCTCGCGGCCCCAACTTACTGACCCGACTTATTCACACTCCTGTTTGTCAAGGGATTTCGCAGCCAATATGATAAGGGAGACTGAATGGAACATTTAATATGTCAGCCATGATGAATAATAGACGGGGTAACAACATTGTACCTCACTACGTTGGTCTAATCTCGACTAATCGGGATATATCAAGGAGGCTATATCAGAACATTGTCTCACCTTCGAGATTTAAATTCCCTGGGAACGGTACACCTGCCAATGCAAGGTATTCAGACCATCCAGCCCGGCATTATCATTGAGAGTAGGCCTACAAGCCCCGTTTACCCGCGGTGGAAACGAAATGACGCTCAACTTGCCCAGATAAACTACAGCTACATGCTGAATCGAATGTGCTTGAAGAACGGCCTGTGGGACATATGGAACCTATTTATGTTCAGAGTTTACGGGAGTTCATGGTCTGGCTGAATAACAAGTGCATCCAAAATGATTGGTGGTTAATGGATGTACGTCTGGCAGGTAACTAGTTTTCATCGAGAACATGTCAGTATTATAAGTTCGAAATGTTGAGGAGAGTTGTTTGTCATTCTTCATTGGTCATTCATAAACACCTTTATTAGTTTCGTGCGTTCTGATTGGTTGAGCTGATCACATGATTTCATTCGAGACCACTCAGACCAGTCTCGAATCGCATTC
>JAUOBX010509730.1:0-16316 GCA_032360705.1 Eupentacta quinquesemita
TATTTATCGGAGAGCTATCCGATTTATCGTCCGATTTTTATCGTTTTTCGATATGACATCACATTAGAATGGAGCTGACTAAGAGCCTTCAGGCTAAGGAAAGGTATTTAGATGTTGTATCAGCCTGTATGAACCTAATTACCGCATTCCTTGGTAGTCTGCTGAAAATCGAGGAATCGTGTAGCAATCCGATAAAAAATCGTTTTATGATCGACGGATCCGTTGTCGTACTCAATAATATAGCTTTTACCCTGCATTATGTAATGATTCAGTTCAATTCAACCTTGGATGTTCTTCATTTTGAAGATTTTTTGTCATATACAACGTGATTGATGCCTCTATGGTAACTACTCACCGGGAGTATCAAAATAATAGTTGATCGCTTCTGATACCGGCCAGGGTGACTGTGCCGATGTAATACCGTATCCGACCTGCAATACAAGACAAGTATTGCAATACATGTTGTGAATTTATTCGTGGTATCCTACATACATTCACAATCCACAATTCATATGCTGATATTTATTGCAGCAGTATAATAGCAGCAATATCACTTGACAACAAACGTGTTACACGAACGCAACTATGTGTAGCGATTCCTTGCCCGTTTTGGTCTCAAATTGGTCGAATTGAAGAAGAAAAAAAATTGAGACTTTAGTTGTTGGTTTTTTTTCATCGGTTTTGGAGGAGAAAATAAGATATACATGTCTCTAATATATAGTAACTTGCTCAAATTTTTCCACAGGAAACAGACGCTCTCCCCGACGATATATTCCGAGTAAGCTGTTTGTAATGGGCACATATTTTATTCCGTCTCCTCACAGGTTCCCAATAGCGCCTGGGTGGGATGAGGCAAGGAAAAAGCGCTTCGCTCAAGAAAGCCACGGTAGAGCCAGACAGCCGGGATTCAGACTTGCAGCCTTCTGATCACACGTCCTGTGCTATGCCGACTGAGCTTATCCGATCGCCACACAACCCACTGGAACACAGTGAACATACGAATGCTACCACTTGTTTCCATGAATATGGAAACTATTCATAACCGTTTTCCGTTCATATATTAGAAACAAACTTGACAGTTCTTATTTCGACACAAGATTCCACAGCCTCTCCCCCTATCCTCCCCCTGTAATGCACAAATGGGTATTGTGCCGGAGTGATAGTTCAGGCATTCTGCTATTTCAACACACGTCTTTCTCAAAATGAGGTGACCCGTCGTGTTGAAATTAGTCGGAAGTCCAACAAACGATTAATAAGAGCTAAAGATAGCTCGAGTAGTCACCCAAAATTTGATTTGGGTTATTGCCGGTATTGAAAAGATTATTGTTTGACGTAACATTCTACATCACGAAAACTCAACATTTAATTAGAAATGTATAATTTGGAGTGGGGTCTCTTCGTTGTCCATTTCCTCTCAATTTCTAATACTTATGATTGTTGTCTTCAGGTGTTAATCAATATATCTAATGAATGTGCTATCACAAAAACAAGTGTTATAAATCATTGGAAAGCCACGAAAATGTTCATTTAGGAAATATGAAAACTTCAACTTGTTCGAACGACTTCATACTTTTTAATGGGTTTATTCCCCATGAAATGTTTATTAGCGGCAGGATGGGACTGTTTTGGGACATGCTCATATTCTACGTCTTCCCCATTCAACGTTTCATTTAGCAGTCTCTCTATTGCCTTAGCGTAGGCCAACAAAGATAGGGGATCGTAAATCTAGGCCCGCCTACTGCTCCGCATTAATCATATACAGGACTTGTGCTCGCGATAGCTGTTATCCTGACGCTTCCCGGAAGCCGTGCAATTCCCTTTCGAGTGGTGTGATCCGCTATCAGTCGATTACTGCCTGAAATTCTTATATTCCCATATAGAATAGATTCCGTTTCGGATTGGAAAATCCTACACGTTCCACGTTGTGCTAGAATCAACAGTTGTTAACATACCTAGTCAGACATTCAGGATATCAACATTGAGGGAATCAATATGAACGTGACTTGTATGATAGGGATATCATCAGCTTCCTGAATTAGCGACATTACTCATTAACACGGAAGCACCTTACCCGAAATAGCCCTCTGTGTGTGAATGGGGCGGAAGATAGCTTGAAAGCCGGTTTATCCTGGAATAATAGGAAATAGAACATATGTGGATGACTGTGTTGCTGGGCTGTAATTCCCACACATTAAGAAAGAGGTATGAGGTTATAATTGTTTCACGAGAACTGATATACTACCGTCACGTACTGTAATATACCATGCATTCATAACACAATAATAGCATATTTTCCCAATAAAATAGGCACATGGATGCTGCCGAATAACGTGATGAGTACACGATGTTGCACATATGTGCGACCTTTGCTTCCAGGTTTTATATAGGTTTCATGCGTATATTATGACTAATACGTGCTTAGTCGAGGAAATCGACTATAACACCGTGACTGTTCTTGGGTTACAGCAATACGTAACAGCAATATCAATACAGTAATATTAGTGTACATAACAGTAGGGCCTGGTTATGGCATATTATCTCATATGCAATACGTAGGTGCGTTCGTAATATCATGTGGACACATTGCCAATATTGCTGTAGGTCTGTAATTCAGGATACGTGTTGGCCACGCCATTCGTGTCGAGAAGGTGTGAACAAGTCACAGAGAGTGTCACCAATTAGTAAGAGTGGAATATTGACTAATATAGTTGAATGACTCGTGACACGTGTTACCATATGTGACGGCTTATATCTGCGAGCTACTACAAGATTACACCCCGAGAAGAACACTCAGATCCAGCTCACTCGACGTGCTCTCCGTCCTGCCTGTGAGAACAGTCGCCTACGGGGACCGTTCTTTCTCCAAGACCGGTCCGCTACTGTGGAATAATCTCCCTATTCATATCGAAGAATTATCCAGTCTCTCCATTTTCCAGAAGAAACTCAAAACCCACCTTTTTACTATTGCGTATAGTAATGTATAGTCTTCTTGTTGTTCACATTCCCATGTTTCGCTTCTGCAGCGCTTCTGAGCAGACTGTTTGTCTGGATACAAGCGCTTTATAAATTCATATCATTATCATTATTGTGTACGTGTGTGAAACTTGTATCTAGAAATTGTCTTAAAGAGAGAATAAATTATCTGGAAGCATGGGCTGATAAGAGATGGAACAACAACCCCGTTGTGTACTAATACGAGGGGAGAGGCCATTGCCATGGCGCGTGCTTTCCTAATTTAAGCCAATTATTCTTCATTTGACTGTGGTGTGATGAACCTTTTGGTTCCGACCTTTGAAGGGCACCCTCTATTTCTTAGATTGCTAGCACGCCGCTGATGTTGCCAAACTCACCCGAAGCTCGACAGTCTTGCTTTGTTCGAACACACTCTTAAGGGTAGACTTGCAGCTGGTAGAATTCCAATCCTGCAGCTGGTGGGTCCGGTTCTCGAAGGTGATGTTCATCACAAATATGAGAGCTGTGAGAGAAACGGTATAGAGTAGCTAGATATTATGGATTATCGCCAAATGACTTGTCTACGGAAGTACATTGAATTGATACACTCCTAATATTGTTTGTAGGTCATAGAACATTTTTTCCCCCATTTTGGGCAGCACGTCCTCCTCATTAATATGAACATTGGTATATTTTCATTTTCGCTGGTACAACCTATCTTCCCCTCTCGCAATATTTACTACATTAGCGGAAGTTATATTCCTTCCCTTCAATAGTCAGCAAGTGTAGTACCACTTTTGTATTATCCTGATAGACGATTAAATAAGTGATGCAGCTATCTTTAAAAAACTCAAACTCCGCGTGAACCGAGCTCCGGTGATATAAACAATTCCGCATCACTCAAACTACTATTCCATGAGTAGTAAAACTACACGAAACGAAAGCTCACTCTTTTCAAAATGTTGCTATGGATCACTGGTTTGAAGGTAAATACAAAGCCTAGCGTTACTGTTTGAACGTTATGCTCGGATCACTGTGACCCTCCCTATAACAATTTATTTCTCGATAGTCTCAGTAATTATTTCCTCTTGTCTAAAACAACACTGAATACTGCATCGGTATACCGGGATCAGCACATGCATGGTAGCGATGACGTACCACTCGACCAACCATTTCACGAATAGTAAGACTACTTGGGATAGCAGTACAACTTCTTCAGAATATTGTCATGCCTATTATTTATTAAGGGGAGAAATCGACTAAGCGTTATTGTTCGAACGTTATGTTAGACGCCCGTTAGGCTGCGTCCCTATCATCAAGCATATTTGATATTGTTTCTGCCATCAAAATCATTCGCTCTTGCAAGAACCTTTGATATGCCTTCTACCAGAATTTTATATTATATATACAACAGCAATATCGTAGTTACTTCGATATACCGAGTGCAACTTACTTCCTTCGACGGCGGGAGGGTCCCATGTTATGTCGTAAGATAGTCTCCACGTGTCATCTCCGACATTGGACAGGGTAGGAACGAATTTGAAGGAGCTTTTGTTCAAGGGTACTAAGGAGAAATAAATTGATGAAGGTTGTGTTACTACCTTCCAAACTATTATCTTGTCTTCATCAACAACTTCAATCCAGTTCTGGGCTCCATTTCACAAAGATTGACGATTATTCTCGAGTTCGATACGAATAGGATATGATTAATATTGCAACCGAGTGATTCATATTGGTTGTAACTCAGAGTATGGTCAGGAAACACACCATATTCATCAAACTTAAGGTTGATAGGAACTCTGTGGAACAGGTCCCCTCTGTAATATGTTCTTCGTAGTTAATAGAACGTGCAACCATGGAAATAATTCATTATAACATGACCCATAATAGCAGAATATGCACATGGATGCTGTCGAGTAACCTGTTACCTAGATGATAATGTTACGTATGAGCGACCTTTGCTTTCAGGTTATATATGGGATACATGCGTACATTTGAACTACCACGTGCTTAGTGAAGCCTTAGTCGAGTTAGTTGTTTATAATAATGTTCTTGGATAACAGCGATACATATCGTATATCAGTGTACATTATAGTAGAGCCTTCTCATTCATGTTATATCATTAGAATACTCTTCTTCTCTTTGGCTGGCTCTGCGAACGAAGATCATGAAGGGGTTTATCCACGTCGTAAACAGGATCGCCGATGATTGTAGAGTCCGATCTGCGACAGGCAGACTCAACCACAACATTTGCAAACGTGCGTCCTGTCTGGGTGTGCCGGTTGGGTAGCAGTCGAGAAGTGCGTGAGCATGTCGAAAATACTGACGTAGGTCTGTAATTCATTATACGTGTAGGACACATCGCGCATAGAGTAGGTTCGGAAAGCGCCCTCTGAGGTACATTCTTTGTTGGTTCAATGCTCTCATTACATATTTCTCCAGGTTTTACTGGTGGACAAAAGTATTCCAATGATGAACAAACCAGACGAGGGCCCAGGGCCATGATCCAAAGACAGTTGCGATCAATGTCAAGTTGTATACATACATGATGTTATCATCGCAATTTGCAGTGCATGTACACTCCAAGTCAATACTATGCACGAATGCAGGACACGCAGGTTAGTTATACATTGGGGCATGAACTTGATTTGAATCCCAAACATGCCAATGCAATGTCAAAGATATGATGCACCGTTATTATATAACGCGTTGCTAACAGATATGACGTCTCAACGCTCATTGATACCCCAACTTTGCAAATTTAAAATATATATCGGCTAAAGAACGTGTTTATGGTTTCAAATACAGAGCGTAGTAGTCTAGTTGGCTAGAGCGTCGAGTTGGTAATTCAGTGATTACTGTTTCATGTCCGCGTTGCACCACTGAGCAAAGGGGTCTCATCTGGGGTGATGGTGTGAGGAGGGTCGAATTAGATCAAGCATAGATGCATAGAAGCATAGTTAAGAGCAGAACATGACAGCACAGATAATCACACGATCGTACATAATTTATGATATAGCCATAAACCACTCTTCAATATTCAACAAGAAACATTGTGTACACATGATGAGCACATTTGAGCATAATAACACCCGGACCGTAAACGCATATTTCAGAACATTATGCATACTTCACGTACCTGTATCCTGGCATTCATAATCGTCAATTGAAGGAATGAATGCACCAGCCGGAGACAACCATTGTATCACCCAGACGAGGGCGATGACGAGCGTAAGCATAGGAGACATTCCCTGTAAGCAATAGTAATAATAATAATAATAATAATAATAATAATAATAATAATAATAATAACCGCTCTCCAGATCTGGAATAATGTTATTTTGAAGTTGCTAAGTCACGCGAGAAAAATGGGATTTTCAACATTTGTAGACGTGACGTTTACTCTAGCTTGACCAAATGCTGCCAAGATACACACTTGAACTGGCACGGTCGACTATTGACATCAAACACAAAGTCAATGGGGGTACATGGTCGACGGCTAATAAGTACATAAAGTGTCAAAGATACCAAACCTATAATTATATAATGATGGTTGTCTGTGTGAACTTCACCTTATACAAATATGTAAGTGACAGTGATTTGAAGTGGTATACCGTTGGTTCATCGAACTCGCTTAGCCAACCTTATCGAATTCGGTCGAAGTCACTTTTGTCACCCAGCAGCCCAGGGTCATATAATATACCATCTCCCCACGGAAACGAGTATTTGAATTACCTGAATCATCACCTAATGGATGCCACCAACAATTACTCTACATGTTCATTTTCTATGATATGGTGTACCATTGTCCCCGTGTGTCCTTTTTTGCGAAAATTTAGTCCAAAACGCGAGAGAGAGTGCGCCTATAGATTTGTACAGGGTTCCGACAATCTTCGACAAAAGTAATGGGACACTACAGGCCCGCAGCCCAACCGGAGTGCGAAAAACTGAAACCCCCACGCCCTCCTGCAATGTTGCACCCAACAGACGCGTTGTCAAATACCAACAATTATGTTTATGTTTGTCTAGATGCTTGAGATATATATTACGCCTATGTCGAATCACACTTGTTCTTATGCAGGATACATTTTCGTCTGGAATAAACAAAGCCTGGGTTATTGATCGCTTGATCGGATATATAATGCATCCATATGCATAAAGGTGTTGCGAGTTGGGGACGGGCCGACTGCATACTCATAGATAGTTTGTCGGGTACACATTCCGGCTACAATTATTGGTCACGTAATTGAGAATAACTTAAACCTATCACACGAGTTGTCGGAATATGTATATTTTTCGATGGCTGCGCGGGCATTGCTAGCACAAAAAACAAGTTGAAATGCAGGTCAATTTTTTTAGGCACCATATATGTACATTGCAAAGACTCTCGTGGGCATGTGCACGCAGCGTAACTTATTTATTTATTCCATATCAAGTTTCAAATGGCGTGCAAAATTTCCCTCCTGGTAGGCTATAGCCTTCGAGTAATGAACAGTGTAATATGTGTATGGGCATTCGATTACATAGGTAGGCAAAGACTGGGGTGGTCGGAAATTTTGGCAAGAATTGAGCCGAAGTGAAAAGTGAAAATATTCGAAAAAAGGCCTGGAAAATGAGGTGTTGGTATACCTTTTGACAGGCGAGCAGTAGTGTATTGACAGAACTATAAGACGCATATTCATCAAAAGTCAATAAATTTGAAAAATATGAAAAAAATCGAAGAATAATATCAATAATTTATTTAGCTAAATACATTTGCAGTCGTGAAACTAATGAATCACAACCGATAACCTATGGCTCAAAACAGTATCTAGGAGCCATCTGCTGCCATCTGGGGGGTCGAAAACCATAACTTTATCTCGTACGCTCCGCGCCGACTTATTGCGGCGCTCCGCTCAGATGGTATTCTGGTGCCCCTCGGAAGAAGCTTGTGCCCTCTCCCCCTTCTGTGACCGACACTCCGAAAGTCCTGGTGACGCCACTGAACATTCAGCTTCAATAGTAATAGCAAGGACAATGTGGTCAGTCTGCACCTATAGCACCGTTGAAAACTCGGACTTAGAATGGGACCGAAATAACACAGAGGTTGAGTGCGAGAGATAAGTGACGCATATTTTACTACCATGTGATACCTGGAAAACAACAAATAAACAAGAGTGCCAATTGCACAGTAGCTCACCTGGCACTAGTGCAATCTGATGAAAAGTGACTGATTGAGCTGGCATTGATGTCCTAATGGCATTTGAGACCTTAGACCAAAAAATCCTGAACATCCCAAAGGTACGGCTATTAGAGCCTCATAATGACCGTGTTCTCACAGATAGGTCCTAGGTCTCATACTGGGCCGTGGGCCAGGAATTCGCAAACACCCCCCAATGACTCTCCTAATTTTTCCAAACCCAAGGACCGTTACATGTAATGCTAGAGGAAATTGGGCTTGTAAGAGGAGATGCTTTCCGAGCCCCATTGTGTGTAGTTTCATGAAATTGACCCTAAGGCCCGAGTGGGACCGCGATCCAAGAATTATTGAACAGTCCGAAGGAACGGCTATTAGACCAACATTATGATCGAACGTCAGCAGTGTGCAACAATATTTGTAGGAGATACACGATTTTGAGGTATTTCTCATAATGGGCTCAAACAGGCCCTGGGCTCAAAATTCCCGCACACTCCTAATGTACCTCTACCTAAGGACCATTACAAGTATATAAATCCAAAGAAAATCAATTGAAGCTTGTAGGAGGAATAGCATTTCAAGTTCCATCGTATGAAATTTTGTGAACGGGCCCTCGGGCCCAGGTGCGGGCGTTGGGCTAGAAAACCCCGAATACCCGGAAGGTACGGCTGTTAGACCATCATTATGACCGACCATCAGCACTGTGCACTAAAAATGCGTAGGAGGAGAAGCATTTCATTGTGTGAAATTTCATAAAATGAGCCCTCAGGTCCAAGTGGAACCTTAGGCCTATATGTTTTGATCATCCAGAAGGTAGGGCTGTTAGATCATAATTATGACCGAACATCAGCACTGTGCAACAATATTTGCAGGAGATGTTGCGGTATTTCATAAAATGGACCCAAAGGCCCAAAGTGGGCCCTCAGTCTCAAATTCCTGAACACCCCCAAAGGCCCTCTACATAAGTATCATTACATGTAACTTCGAAGAAAATCAATTAAGCTTGTAGGAGGAGAAACCTTTCAAGTACCATTGTGTATATTTCATAGAATGGGCCCTCGGGCCCAAGTGGGACCTTATGTCCAAAATTCAAGAACACCCCGAAGGTACGGCTGTTCGACTATAATTATTACTGAACATCAGCACTGTGCACTGAAATTTGTAGGAGGAGAAGCATTTGTCGTGATTCCACATGATGGGCCTCAGGGCCCACACCGGGCCTCAGGCCCGAAATTCCTGAACACCCCCAATGGCCCATAATTTGGTCATCGTTGTCACACAGTTTCATAGTTATCTACCAAAGGTTGTAGGAGGAGTAGCAATTTGAATCAATTGTGAACATATAAATAGATAGATACAGCTACATGATGACAATAGCTCACCTAGCCAAATGGCTAGGGTGAGATAAAAGTGAGCATATATACGTCTCTTCTCAATTATTTCACTCCACTGACTGTGATCAGTACCAATTTGAATTCTCACAGTTGCACTAGGGACGTATATATTTGAGAGGTGCGCTTTGCAGACAGAGTAAAGCTCGGAGGATACAGTAGTCGTTGGTATTTGAGATATAAACTGTATAATAGCTAACCACCCGATAATTTGACTGTCGATCAAGAAGTAATACATGTATTTTCTTGATGACCTATCAATTTAGGTGTGCATAAGCAGGTATAGGGCTAATAAACGTCTGCTCCCTCATTTAAAACACAATTGAACTGTATGGTAACATAACTATTCATCAATTGCTCATCTTTGTTACCTCAAATGTGTTCTTTAATCTCCATTAATTGAGAGGAAAAAAATCCCGATTTACTTCATTTGGCGGAAAATGGCGTCTCATATACATGAAGCTATCGATATGAGATGTACAGCACGTTGATTGTGACGACCAATAGTACGGTCCAGCAAAACATCTCAGTGGCAATTCGTCCCACAACCTGATACCAAAGCCTTGCCGTGGTCTAACAGCCGTACTTTCGGGGTGTTCGGAATTTTTTGGTCTAAGGTCCCACTTGGAATTTCACACAGTGGTACTTGAAATGCATATCCTCCCACAAGTTTCAATCGATCTCCTTCGAAGTTACATGTAATGATCCTCAGGTGGAGGGCCATTGGGGATGTTCAGGAATTTTGGGCTTAGGGCTCGGTTTGGGCCCTAGGGCCGGCCCATCATATGAAATAACGAATCTCCTTCAAATGTTGTTGCACATTGCTGATGTTTGGTCATAATGAAGGTCCAACAGCCATACCTTAGTGATTTTCAGGAATTTTGAGCTTAAGGCCCTTTGTGGGCCCTGGAGCGCATCGTGTGGACTCATGCTCTTATAACCATACCTTTGGGATGTTCAGGATTTTTTGGTCCAAGGTCCCAAATACCATTATGATAGCACAATCAGTCTCTTCTCAGTGAAACAAGTTTACACGTACCAGATGAGCTACTGTGTCATTGGGTAGTGTTAGTATCAGATAATGATGAAACTTGGTAATTATCATCGAGTACCAATGAGACATAGACCTACGTGGTATTAGGGGATTTCGAGTTCCAATCAGATGATCACGGAAGCTGTAAGCCTACATGATGATTGGGTGGCGATGCTACGTTCAGGGAGTTGAGGTTCACTGTCATCTGGTGGGCTATTTGGATTTTTTTGGAAAAATGTGCCAAATTCTTCTCCTCATGAAATTCGAATCAGAAGATCATGGACGTTGGTCATTACATTTCCGCGACACGTGTAGGGGATATATTCAATTTTGTAACAGCCGCCGCCATCCACGCCGCCGCTGCCGGCAACTTACGGCGCCAGCTCAATAACTCTCCGACACGATGTCCGATTCACACGCAACTTGCTTAACACGTTTGCCCCCGATAAATATATGATGGGTTCGAAAGTGGGCGCCGCTGCAATGTCAGGTGCCGTTAATTTGCATAGTTCACGCCAAATTTCGAAGTTTGTCGGATTCAAACGAAACTTGGTGGGTGTGGTTGTTCCCGAAAAACATGGCAGACATTCAAGGTCACCGAGTGTCAAATTTGCGTAATTTATACGATTCTTCGAACTCTGTTGGATTCAAACGACACTTAGTAGATGGCTGGATGGACCAGACTTGGTACTGAACAACATGAAGGTCACTGCAGGTAAAATGACACATGTAAAGACTGTCGAGAATGAATTTTCCGTGGATAGTTGTGGGCAAAGTGTTTGAAATCAAGGGGGAGGGGTGTACAATATAAGCAATGGGTTAAAAAACTGAAATTAACATGAAGTAATGCACAGATTGGACGTGGAAGTGAACTAGTTGGTCCCGAACAACTTGAAGGTCGATTCAAGGTCACAGAAGGTCAAAGTTATATTATTTATAACAAAGTTATAATGATATTCGTTCGCGATTTTCCCAACTCAATCGGATTCGAACGACACCTGATGGAGGTGAACTATAGTTGATCCTGAACAATACGAATGTAATTAAGGTTATCAGAGGTTAAATTGACACAGTTAATGGAATTTCTTCTGACCATCTGAGGTCAATATTCATGAATAAAGCGGGGATATGAACGTGGGCAGTTTACCCGCCTGACCATATCTACTTATTATTGGGTATGCGTGAAAAACGATGATCTATGTTACCATTTCGTCAAAATGTCCCACGTGGCATTTCCATGCAAATTAGTACCGCCATTACCGGTAAATCTAAATTTCACTGTCACTCGACCTGCAATGCAGATATCCAGACCTATGTTTTGAGGGTCAACGAATACAATGAAACCATTCTCCAAGTAATCACATGTGTAATATTTCGCTCCAGTTCATTTTGTATATATATTATGTTATGAATGTTTACCCGTTTGGTAGGCCTACAAGAGTACTGGCTGATTCACAGATCTTTCACATATTTTCAAAATACAGATATTTCTCCTTAACTTGTTCGTTTGTTTTCATTTAGTCCATTTCTTCGTGTATATTGACCATTTATCAATCGTGAGACTGTCTTGCCTCGAGAATATTATCATATGTACAAGGTCAATCGATTAGTAACCTTTCTCAATACGAGGTCAGGCAGTGTGAGTAGATACCGCACCCCGCGCAAATAGTGCTGCCTCATTTGATTCAATCAGCGAAAACAGATTTATTGAAATCCTAATGGCAATCTACTGCTCGTTTACTAAGGCGAATAGAATGAGCGAATACAGGAAGACAATTGACAGGGTCAACCGTATCTTTTTACTTAACTCGGCGCATCAGACAGGAGCTTGACGTTATTTGGCAAAATCACGCAACTGGAATTCATATTAGCTGAGTTTTACTATTCCAGGATTGTTAGCTGAATACCGTTAGCCAATCTTGTTCACGTTATTTAGTTAAATGAGCATGGAGAAACAGCCTATATGACGCCCGGCTGTAACCGAATCGAGAATGAGATCTCATCCCTGTGATATTGAGCACGATTAAAAATTAAATACATTTACTTCGATTGGCTTCGATTGCAGAATGTATTTTCCTATCAAGTAAAAAAGCAGCTCTCTCGTCACTATAAATGCGGTATTCTGAAGCAGTATAGTCTAGAAGTCGGAATCGGGGCCCTGAGAGAAAAAGCTAATTCGAAAATGAGTGTCTAGAACGTTATCACCAGACAAACTTCTCAGTGAATATGTTCAAGATGGCAAGGACGTACCCAATAATATACTAGGCTCATGCAGTGAAACCATTGCCCGGAACGGAAAATCGAACCCGGAAGATTGTCAGTGATTTTTTTTTCGTAGGAACGTTTTTACACCCGGAACGTATTTACTGTGGCCATTGGTTCCCCCGGAACAAAATTACTAGACCCGGAACGTTTTTACTAGTAAAATTAGTCCGGCCGGATCCATTTCACTGGAAAAATCTATCCGCCGGAACAACTTTCCCAGTAAAAATGGTCCTAGGAACGTTTTTACACCCGGAACGTATTTACTGTGACACCGGCGCGGGATCATACGTCGCGAGTATGGATGCCTTGCATGCATATTGCATGCATATTTCACAAAAACAAATCTGCATCTGATCTGGAGACGCATCGCAGATGAGGGTGTGGCGACTGAGACCTAGGCTATCTACTGCTGTCGTCATGTGTCGCAATAATCCAATGTCTACCTCCGATGATTATTTCTGGTATGTTACTGTCGATGAGATGGAAAATATGGCAATTTAGATAATAACAGGATAGCCCCCCGCCTGTCCAAAGACTGAGCGTAGCCTAACGTTCGATATAACGTTAGACCTAACTTAGCCTAGGCTAGGGCCTAGGCTACAGCAATGAGCACAGGTCCTCCTCCTTACCTCTAGTCCTAGTCCTAGTCCTACACTAGCACTACAGTAGCACTATGAATATGATGGGGGGTCCACATTCCGTTACCTTTATTACGTTCGTGAATCAGTCGACAGTCGTGTAATAGACGAGGACTGATTTCAGTGATTTGACAAGGATTGGTTGGTGCAGCTGTACAACAAGCCTTCATCACACCTCATAATGATTTTCAAACTGTGTAGCCTATGGTCTCCAAATAAGATTAGGAAAAAGCATATTGACATTATTGAGGGTGTTCAGAGAAGGGCTACAAAGCTAATTTCTTACTTGGCCAAGTTGTCTTATCCACATAGCCTAGGCCTAGACTTGCCTACTTGGAGTTGCCAATGCTATCTTATCAGAGAGTCAGAGAGGACATGATTGAGGTTAGTCGTTGATTCACAACTGTATGCTGCGGTGCACGCAAAACACAGTCGTTGTTATCGATACACAAACAAAAATGTCTTCCCGGCCAAAGTGGTCGGGGACCTCTCAGAAATGAATGAGAAGCTCTTTTCCAGTGAAACTTGCCACAGCGATTCTTGAACCCTTGCTTCATCCTTTCAAATTGATTTTGGAGATTGCTGATTCTTGCTGTAACCTGATGGTAAACAATGTCAAAGTTTTATGTTTGTACATATTCGACTGTGTATTGTATACACAGTCGCGAGTCAGCGACTAGGTCACGGTGTGTCAGCAGAAGAAGATGCCACCTATTCTTCACATTAGACACCCAAAAAGGGTATTCAGTTCAAACTATTGTAGCTGTCTTTGTATGTTCAACTGTCGGACCCTGGGGACAGAACATTCACTTAGGCTAGTGGTTGATAATAACTCGATCCACAACTAGGTAATAGGCTCAGGGGTTAGGGACAAACACCCGCTGCCCATTGTACATTTGAGCCACCAATGTGCGTCATACAAGATACAACTCTAATCTAGGAAAAGGCACTGTGCTTGAGACTGAACTCGGAGTTGAGACCGTTCCCTGGTAACATTGTTTGCGCTTCATGATGATGTTGGTCCCAGAATCTGGGGTGGGGGGGGGGGGGGGGTGAGTCCTGCACAACTGGGTGCATTTTTGTGCTCGAAAGTATGAAATTGGCAGCCCCATCTAGATTCAACTAGTATCCCTCAATTTGCCAAAGTTTTAGAATGATTTATAAAGAACTATTTGTGCAAAATGATTGTAATTATCAGTATTCAGTGTTGTATTCATGACAAAATTAGGACACCCTAATGTTAACACTAGAACTCCCCAGGGGAGAGGAAGCAGAGAACTGGTACAGAGAAGAGAGTGTAAGGGGTCGACATTGGAGAATGATTTGACTGAGAGAAATGAGGACCATGATCATAGACTCTTACTCACCTAACTTTCTGGACCTGTCTGACTTCTTCTAGTTTTTACTCCTCCCCTCCGTTTGCCCTGGTTCAATTTTTCTTCCTCCTCCCTCCACCTTCCCCCTACACTCTCGGTCACTGAGTCTACTCAGGTCTTCTACATAGTCACTCACCACTCCCTGTACCCTCCCTCTCTAGTCTCTACCTTCCTTTCTTCTCTTCTAGCCTGACGACATCTCTCCCCTCAGCAATTCCACTCTACTGTGTTTCCTCTCTCCTTCCCTTTTCACACAGTTCACACTTTAGCAAGAGTGGTTATTGAACTGTGCCAAAAATAAATAATATTTGCATAGGGACTCAAGGACTCACACACTGCACCTGGGACATAGTCTCAGAAGGTGGGGACCCAGTCTCAGACTTGGATACAGGGACCTGGATTGAAATGTCTACATTCCAGTAGTGTTGTGTAAATACACTCCCTCCATCACAAGAATATGACCTACATCTGCCAAAGAATGACACACAAGAGACACAACAAAATCAAATATGTACCAGTCACTGAAAATCCATTTGGAAGTGAAATGAATGTAAATGATACATCTAAGTTTCGGTTTGTGATGGACATCCAGTAGAAAACAACAGTACCCTATTGTCATTGATATTTAGTGAATGACGAAACAGGATATAGTGGGACTTACAAATGACAGCTGCATACGTACTTTCCAACATAGCATAAATATTTCTAGGATTGCTGGCCACCATCCACCTCTGAGATTACCTTTTGATTCCCTGCTTTTTATTAGTAGTTAATAAAGTCACCTACCTCATTGGGTTCTCACTCTCAGAAGAACTGCAACAAATTTCTATGATTGAGCAGGTACACTTCTGCTATAATCATGAAGTTATCTCCATGTCGGAATCTTCCACCTAGACCATGGCATCGAGTGTAAACCTCCTGATTGTCCTCCAGGTTCTAATTAAGTGGGTCCACTAACTCTCCCACACCCTACTACATTGTATCATTATCGTTTGTGCTTAAACCCCCCCCCTGCCCGGTCCCCCTTAAAAAATCAATGTATTGAGTTGCGCCCCATCCAAACAAGAGCTACGTTATCATTTATGATACAGTATAACCGCGCATAACTGGTACAATTTCTCTCCTCTTCCTTACAGACTGGATTTGTGGCTGGGACCGGTTTCGGTATTTATGTCGCCCAGAAATATGAGGTAAAATATGAACCTATGCTGCTATCAATAGTCAGGCTGAAGAATCTGGCCAGGAGAGCATTCAAAAGTGTTATCGAGCCTTATAAGTTAGAGTACAGCTTGAAACACAGTACTACTGGAACATTCAGCACATTCCAGTGGTGTAACAACTAACGAGTCACGATTTTCAAGTGATTTGAGTCACTACTTCGCAAAAATGTTATGAATCTAGTGACTCCATGTACAGTGACTCGAGTTAGTCACTTTACTTGAGTAAAAAACATCTGGAATTCACAGACATGAAGTTTAATGACTC
>JAUOBX010509731.1:0-10138 GCA_032360705.1 Eupentacta quinquesemita
GAATAACATAGTAGTGTACTACCATAAGTTTGAAGTCTTACTTTCCATGAACAAGTTGGCAAACCACTAGATTTACCTCTGCAACCACCAACCCTATACTGGTCTATCACTATTTTCTCTTTTTTGATCCCTTCATATTTGGATTATAGAACTCGCCAAATATTGGCGCCACTGATTCGTAAAATCCTTGATGTTTATTGTTAATGCAAAAATAATAACGATGCTGCATATTCACTGGAGGAATGATCTATGATACACAGAATTGCAAAATGATTGTTTTGCTTACCATGGAGAGCTTGAAAGCTTAAGGCTGTACAAACTATCCACATAGTGCCCGGAAATATCACGTTTTGAGTATTTCAACAGGCTTGTACATACCTAAATTGAGTTATACTGTGAAAATCATGTCAGCATTTTCAGAGAATGATAATAAAAAATGTGTATAACCGCTATCAGTCATGAATATGTTCGTTTTGAGGAACGAATTTTCTTCCACCAGCATGTGCCTAACCCATAGACCTATATTTGTCTAATGTTTGCAACGTTACAAAGTTAGTGAGCTGTGTGAATGCCTGGTCACGTGTAAGTTGATGATAACGAGAACAAGGTGAAATAATAGGGGTAAAACACGATTCGAACAGATTGACATTTCCGTCAATTTGTGGATAGGAAGTATTTCTGAATGGTAGCATATAGAATACTGGTTGAGGATCGGTCCTATGGCTGTGGACTTGTACGAGGACAATCTCATAGCGTGATCATCCAATTCGCTTCACGATAATCAGGGACCAAGACTTATATGGTTAGGAGATACAGTTCTGATAATGCGCACCCTGGAAACGGAATGACGCATGATCCATAGGTTATTGGCACAATACTAGGAACAACCAAGCCAACCATACTTGCCTCAAGATTAGAGACAATCCCGAACGTAAGAGAAGAGTATGACGATCGTGCTTGTTGTCTTTGATAAGCTATAGATGATTAGTAGGGGGAATATATCTGAGACAAAATAGTCCAGGTGGGGGTGGTGCAGGAGAAGAAAGGGTAGGTTTTAGAGCGATGGCGAGGAAAACGATACCGGGGAAGATGATCAGGTAAAGCGGGCCACTCCATGTGAAGGAGGACCGACACCCTGAAGGGAAGGGAAGAACTGGTCAGATTGACCAGGAAGTAGCAAGTATGGGAAGTGGCACTAAGATGACCATCGTTTTTAAGAGCAATATCAAGTTCTGATAATGCGCACCCAGGCTGGAAACGGAATGGCGCATGATCCATAGGTTATTGGCACAAAACTAGGAACATTGAACCAGGCCAACCATACTTGCCTCAAAATTAAAGACAAGACCAAATGTATGAGATAAGTATAACGACCGTGATTGTTGCCTTTGATGAGCTGTAGATGGGGAATATATCTGAGACAAATGAATATTCCAGGTGGGGGTGGTGTAAGAGAAGAAACGATAGGTTTTAGGGCAATGACGAGGAAAACGGGGAGATGATCAGGTAAAGCGGGCCACTCCGTGTGAAGGAGGACCAACACCCTGAAGTCCGAGAAAGAACTGATCAGATAGGAAGCAGCAAGTATTGGAAGTGGCACTACGATGATCATCGTTCATAAGACCAATATCGAGACGAATGTAATCTGTTACAAGCAACCCTACCAAGTCGAAGAGTTCTGTGATCGTAGGATAATGGTGATGATTATAGTAATGATGAGAAATCATAAAACGGTCGAAGCGATAAATTTTATCCGACTTGTGATATATTAGGGATTAAGCAAATCAAATAATGATAAGTTTTATTGTAGCTGGCACACATATTCATCTATGTTTCAGTCACGAGTACTGTTCCTCTCCAATGCTGATATTGGGAATTGGTTTAGGGACTAGCGTTACCAAACAGGCCCGATTATTCCGTATCATGCGCATCGTCATATTCAGTGCACGTGGTTACACGATGCACGTTAGTGTGTTATAGATCAACCGTTATTTTTCTCCAGAAAAGTTCACCGATGGCGTAATGAATAACACTGAAATATGATCACAGCACAATAAAATAGGGAAGATTGCTAAAAACTCCCTTGTGCACGAAGTGCTGTCAGAATGGAACACCCAGTCCCCGAGTAACTGGAAGAAATAATTATGCAACGACGGTGCCTTGCAAATCACCTTCGTGACAATAATTTACGTCAATGTGGATGCATCGTACCTTAGATAGTTAGGTTTATATTGGTTCGTTGTACTCTCCGTCTAAGTTCACGGTACTGCTCCAGCTGTGCATCGATAGATAGTGATAACTGTCGTCAGGGCAGCAGGTTAGGTTGGGAGGTTGTTTGAGTATGTCTGCGGGTGTGCTGCACGGCCTGCACGGGGGTAGATTCCTTTACGAACGGATTCGGAAAATAATTATTATATAGTTTAAATATGTAGATAGAGAAGATGTGGGGCGATCAATGATGGGAACGAAATAGAAACACCCACAATAGGACTCGTGGGGTCCAATAGAGAGATATTCGCTGTATGGGAAATGAAAACAACATCTGTGAGTTCTTAGGAAAAAATCCGATTCATTGACTTGCAATTATTGCATTGTCTATCGATAATCGTTGCAACACATTATATTGTTCAGTGGTATATATCAGCTGTTATATTTCGTTTTGCTCATAAAGGTGAATATTTCCATGGCCGGAAATGCGATATACTAGCAATACACTGACTGGGAATTTAGAAGAAGGAACATATGTGATACGAGAAGCAGTATGTAACCGTGTGAGGAGCTACCGAAGTTTTCTCGGACTGTCATCTTCGAGGCGCTACCGTATTTCGAATGGGCATGTTACCACAGAACAGTGATAAGACATCCCAGTGGTTTCAAGAGAAGCACACACTGTATATTTCGAGCCTTATCCGAGTTATTCGGCGGATGAAAACTATCGTCACTAGTGTCCCAATTGACATCAACTATACATACTTGTCCATTTATTTATTCCTTTGAGGGAGCTTTTCAGTTCCGACGATTCCGATCTTAAGGTAAAGGGAGGTGTGATAATTGCCAGTAACCAAGTCTACCTCAGCGCATACTGTGACCTATATATAAGCCTACTGGGACCAAATATTGAAGACGGCTTGGTGTTTGTACTTTGAGGCAATAGTCATGATCTTGCGTAAGTATAGCCTATGACTTAGGTCAGAAAGGTAGATAAGTTGTGTCTGGAAATGTGGGGGAGAACTTACCAGAATTTACCAGACCGTTACCTGACTTTGAGAAGGTAATTAGATAACAGGATATTCAATATATGATCGGAATTCATTTTTCAAATATCTTGATTCGTCTTTTTTCAGATCCGAGATTATAATTGCAGCCCGATTGATACACATTCTAACCATTTCCTCATAGTCTTCTTCCAATTGACACTTGTATTTATGATTTTTAATGAATATTCTACGTTTCTACGATAACTTTTCTTCTTCTCGGATAAAGCAATTAGTAAGCAAAAAAGTGATATCAAACACACTCACTAACAATTATTGTTACAGACATTGCGCAATATAAACACCATAATCATACACTATCCAATGTTCTCCAACATTAGTAACTGGAGACGAAGGAAATTCTCCATATTATCTAAAATAAGATTTGTTTATTTGTCCTATTAATTCTCTAGTAATAACGTCTAATCTTCAAGGGTCAATGGTTTCGTTTTGGGTGGAATTTATCGTATGGAGGCGAGGCTTGGACCTGTAAAAAATGTGTCCATTCCGAAAGGTATCTGATTAGCTATTGTATCGTGGTCCCATAATGACAGGTAGGCTTCCAGGAAGAATCGAGGAACCAACCCTTTGAACCCGAATGGCCGGTTGCCGGCCGCAGGGGAAAATAACACGAAAGGCCTGGGAAACAGCACTTCCAAACCGCGCAGAAGTGATTTATAATCGCTGTTGAAGTTGGTAGGACGATTCAGCAGTCAATGCTGCACAACATTCAGTATTATAGGGTGGTATAACTCCAACTTGTTCAATCATTGTTTATGAAGCTCACTCGCATTTCAGCTTCACGTCAATGATTTTTTTGGCGTTTCGGCTGTTCACAAGATTCGAACACAGAGTCGAGATAATTGCTGTGGATACAATTTGAAAAAATAACCTAAATTCTAGGCTCAAAATTCAGGGTGGGATAGCCGATCCTTCATAGAAATTCAGGGTGTTTTGATCTTGCTCTGCATGTAGTTCTGCCACTGCAATATATGTGGTGTGTTTTCAGTGGAAAGAAGGTCTATGCGGAACTGATATGATGCAAGTAGTACAACCTGTAGCTAAATATGTGGAGTAGGCGGGGGTAAGAGGCACACCCTAGGGGGATCACCCCACATGTTTACGACTGAATTGGACAATATAATATACTACAATATAATAACTACTTGCCACCATCATCGACCAAAACACTCCCAATGCTACGCTCCAAATCGTCTGGAGGTTACATGACAAATACTGAACAGCTTTATTGTAAAGTATTGCTTCCATGAACTTTCCTTGTAGGTTCAGGATTGAATGATGAGTCATAACATACCCAGACAATGACAATACGAATGTATATATTTTAGATGTTCGATTATCTGTATACTTACCAATTGCCATTGTCTTGTTTCTCCGGTTTCACTTCAAAATGAGAACATATCTAATATTTTGAAATCTCTATGCTAACCAGAGCATCACACATTCTTACAAGTTTTGCCTTTATTCCATCTTCAGCATAATCAATATTAAAAAAATAGGATTCTATATGTGCCGATGCAAGATGTATCATGGAATCACACATGGCGAATAGAGCGGACACAAACGAAAGAAGTGCTCGAATGAGCTGCTGCCATTTACGGAGATAGAAACGGGTTTCGTTGCAACAATGAGTGCGGTCCAGTAATGTCGTGTATTTGCCCTAATTTTCATTTATTTCAATTTATTCTAACTGTTCCGAGGTGGATAATATTTTCATACCAACATGGAATACATCAACTAACAAATTATTTTACCTGCTGGTGTTGTGATGGTTTTCATGAACAGAGAACAAGGCCTGGCCCAGAAAACACTACTTCTCAGGAAGAAATAGGAACCAATGCTAGAAATGTTGCTGCTTTACATTCGGTCATGGTCCTCTGCCTATGGACTGTGACGTAAGGTTGCGAAGAGATTCAGTCACCTACAATGTTAACGATCACATTTCAACAGTCTATTCTCGGCATTCTGTGAGCGGCGATAATTTTGTAATTTATGCATCAGGAATAAGGAACAGATCTTACGAGGAGAGAATGAGATCACTGGGATTTATTAGGATTGAGCATCGTCATACACACTAGGTTCAGATATCATTTCATTATATTATACAAAGAAAGTTGCCTGTTGATATATTGATAACTATTTTATAAATGATAGTAGAACGAAGGGAAATTCCAAAAAGTTCCGCCCAAGAAGGGCAAGATTAAAAGTCATAAGAAATTCCTACTTTGAAGAATCTGGAAAGCATGGAACATAGGAGGAGGTTGCATCCCGACCACATGTACACAAGAATCAATTGATGAAATATGGGATTTTTGCAGGGTCATTACACCTTTCAGCCCAAAGCGCCATTCTCTCGAGAGCCTCATTGGAGACGATCTGAGAAGGTGGCCATTCAGGTAAATCCAGGTGAATCAGACGGCTAGGCAACCAAGATGGTGAACAATATACACAGCAAAAATCAAGAAGATATTATATTCTTCACGGATAATTAACGAGAACCATAGTCACTCAGTAATAAAGATAAAAACTTCATCATGTCGTCAACATAATTCCTAATATATTTCATATATGCATTTAATTCCCCACAATGATACATACAGAGAGAGTACAAGTACAAATGTCAAAATAGTAGAACATTGTGAGAGGATGCAATCTGGAAACTCTCCAGGGCTCATGTAAAGATTGCACCTCGAAACTTGAAAATTACATACAGTAGCTCTAATAATGCGTAGCTAGAATTGTTGAGAAACTACCCAAATATGAGGAGATTAATCCCTGCACCTCCTCCCCCGCTCATAACACAGGTAGTTCCCACCGCCAGAAACGTGGACTTACGTGTCATATGAACGCTTTGGAAACTGAGATTATTTGATTTAAACATTGAAACATCGCGTTCAGATAAGGTACTGGGTGAATGTATTCTACCTGTCTTCTACAATGTTAAATTCCAATATTGTAAGCATATTCACGATCTGGTCCAGTTCGGATCAGTTTGATTAATCATTCCAGCGGACAAAATCATAAATAATATAACACTTTCTCATTACTGAGATATCGAACACTATATATAGGAACAAAGTCACTCGAGTGAGTCGGTACCAGAACTGCTAAATGTGAGATGATTCAGTAAGACATTCCAAATAAATACCAGTGTAAATTTGTCCTTCGTATATCAAAGCGTAGCGATAATGCGCTTCGTGGGTGAAAATTGTGAACTTGTTTATCAGACGATTCATGAACATTCCCAAATGCAACTATGCATGTCGAATATTGCCATAATACCGGTACCTGAAAGTTGGTCACATGGCGCCGATAGATTTAGCCTTTGCTACTTCAGACGAGATTTCAGACTATCAAACAACAAGGCATACAACATATATTATCGCTCACTAAACACTGTTAAATTAGTCATGTTACGACGGATGTATCTACTCATCATCACTGCAATTAACGGACACAAGCACAAGCCTCTCTTATGTAGGAGAGGTCGCCCCATCCAATTATAGGCATTTACGCGTGAGAGGATCCTGATACATGTGATACTCGCAAATAGGCAAGTGCAATTCGAACGAGACCATCAAAGTATGAATATATGTTCTTCGAGGGCAGAAAAGCATCGAGGATAATCAGAATTATGATTGTTCGATGACAGTAACTCACTGTTAATACTCGATGACCCACTTATCTTGTTCTCATTCGTTGAATAAATCTCTGGTCCATTTATTCAGCTGTATGTGCCACGTTTCCACGTACAACTGTTCAGCGTTTGTAATATTGTCATATTGTCACTAATCATGTAAAACATCAGGATAATGCGTCGGGATTTATTATAAATCCATCGTATCGTATCTAATTGAATCCTTCCCTACCCACGAGTTTGTCGAGTTTCAATCCCCACTTGGCGATAGAAACAACATTTCCGTCGTGTAGCACTTGAATGTTTGAATTTTAATGATTAGACATGTCATCTTTATGAATTATCGATGTCCTACGCGAGCAAATTCGTTGTTTCTCGCAGTGCGATAACATTGAAAACCATTGAAAACACTACAAGTTATTTGCGGTATAAGTTGTTGTAGTAACAGTAGCAGGCAATGTGTAGGACTACAGATAAATATAAAATCGTGCGTGAAATTCATATAAAATATCTGTGATCTTCTTGCGCATACCGCTTTGGTATTTATTCCCGTTGGTAAATCAGCGGTTAAGTTGATGAAAGAGACACTGGGTCGGATATAGACACATATGAGACCGGTATTTGTATTACGCTTTCAGTGTACAGTTCAGTCATTCAGGGACTCAATCAAGAACGATTGATTGTAATTTGTCTGAATGAGAAATTATTCTTGATTGAGCAGGCGGTTCCATTACCGTACAGTCTTGGGAGCTACATTGGAGAATATACTACACAATGGGAATCAACAGCTACGTGCCACTCGACCTACCCCGGGAATCCGAGCGACTAACGAGTATGCACTATGCGGTAACAATATCCTAACAACCAATGTTATTACGTCAGGCATCGTTTCACTCATTGTCACTTGTAGAACAGGGTGTATAATGTCCTTCGTAAGAATGGAAGATGTTTGTTCTATCTTAGGGGCATATGCACATCGAGAAATAACGGTGACACACCACTGCAATGCGGACTATAACCCTAACTTAGGTCAGCACCCGATATGTTTATAAGCAATTCGGCATCCCTTCCAGTCAGTGGTATTATGGGCAGTGTTGGCGACCGAATCTTTATCTGCTTATGTACATTCACTGTTCGAATTTTGGGAGTGGAAAATGGATCAATACTAGAGTAACAATAAGATTGATAGAGAGAGAGAAAGAGGGGGGAACGGATGTAGACAATTAGAATATAATTATGCCTTCTGACCCCAGACTAAAAAACAAATGCATGTTCGCTGCTGGGGCTACATTATCCAGAATAAAAAAAAAGTCATCAGCTTTGATGAGTCGGGAACATAGGACGCCATCAAAGGAAGTATGTTATATGTGCCCACTTACGTTCTCGAATAAGATGTGCCCCGACAATTACCATTTCGCCACGGGAGTACGGTCCGACATTATTTCAATTATCGTCGAACTGTCACTTCGTCCTTACAAATACCATATTCTACACAAGTTGCTCCTGGCGTGATGATTGAGCGGTATTTTAATTAACATCCCAGAGTAGGTGTGTAATGAGACAATATATTCGTAATTAACACCGGCGACATGATACATGTCCGGTCAAATGTGGAGCTAAGGTCACTTGTCGAATGGGGGAAATCATTTGCCGATTACCCAGCGGTGAATAAATTCATTGCGAGTAAAAAAGTTCCTCGTTTCTGAGTCTTCAAGGCAGCCTTCCCTCGGGAAGAAGTAGCACCCCGCCCACGGCTAATTGTAATTGCTCAAATATAACTAGCTATTTGGGAGATAATTGCTCGATCATATTACCAAGGAGCTATGAGACGCGAGTTCACCGAGTTGTCTGATACTATTGGGAGCGGCGAAACTTCAAAATTGGCTAGTGGAAGAGAAACCGATTAGAGAAATCAATGCGATCCGGTCACCGACATTTTTAGGCAGGATGCCTTGGAAGTGATTAACTATAAAGGTGTAAGCTAGAAAATATGCGTAACCTTGAGAAGGGAGAAGCCAGCAAAGATACTAGAGTTAAGTAGGATGTAGCGCAGTTCGTTCATGAGAAGGCAGAGAAGCACATTACTGAAAGCCTCGACGATGGCTCGACTGAGTGGTTGATAATATTGACTTGTTATGACGTTCGAAATTTACTCGCTTAGCCATGGTCAAGCGTGAGTCAAATATAAACGTGACCGAACTCTTTAGAATAATATGAAATTCAATCTCAATAAATCACATACAAATCAAAATGGCTTACACCATTTGTATTCTGATTATAATTCAGTATTATGTCAGACCCAGCAAAAAATGCATTCATTAGTTGTGTGCGCTCGGGGACGAGAATCTGCCCCCAGGTCAGCAATGAATATCTAAAACAGAACCATCAGGAGTTTAACATGTATTTTAGGTGAAATAACGACATTCTTCTCTTGGGTCCCAACCTTAGCCGCCAATGACGAAATCTTAGGACGCCAATGATGTTCATGCTCCATGGGAGCCACCCCTGTCATGAACAAGCTTGATCAACGAATATTCAAAACACATTTTTAAAAGGTTCCAAATAACCCACTCCTCTCAACAACACACAATTGAACAAAAGTTAATACAGTGCGTTCCGTGGGGAATAGCGCAAAATGAGTTGAGTTTTAGTATTTGGCCTGCTGTCTGTATAATTATCCTAACAAATCTCGTGAACCAAGTTTATTTCGGCACGGTGGACTCCTCACATACAATGTAGAATTGACTGGACTGCTCGGTTGATGCGACGGTGCAACCTGTAGTCATACCAGCAGGAAATGGTGAACATTGTTTGAATTTCGATTGTTAGAGATAAATGCTATGTATAAAACATTGACTCGATGATACTAAATTATTTTAACTCTTGGGGAAAGGAAATTATATTTAAGCGAAGCATACAAGTACCGAAAAAATCCAAAATGTGGCAAAAAAGTGGTACAAACGTCGAAATGCTATTTTCAATTCTCACACAAATAATAATAAATATCTCTCATCTCACGACTACGCTATCACAATTTCCGACTCCAGTTTGTGCTTGAGAGACCAGCCCATGATGTTCAACTGCATATATGGTGGTTGCATACCAGACTCACTGTAGACAAGGACATTTATATGGATCAGTGTGCCAATTATAAAACTCTTCTTGATAAGTTGAAAGCTGACTATCACACTGATATCATCTCTCAGTCTGATCAAAGAAATCTTTT
>JAUOBX010509842.1:0-10138 GCA_032360705.1 Eupentacta quinquesemita
AGTTGCGAAGTTCAACCACGGTAACTGCGCACAGCCGACCGACGAAACTCATTGCAACTAACCGACAACAACCCCCAGTAATTACCAAGCCTACTGCGCCACAGCAGTGCCCGGACACCGAGATTCCGCCAGTCGTCACTGTGAGTACCGCCACCCCTGGAGACAAACGCCTGATGGTGATTGTGGGAATTGAACCCGGATCAAACTGGACCCATTGTACTGCCGAGCGTCACTGATACCGCTCGACCACTCTTCCGCATGAGGCATGCGTCCATAGATGTTCTATGCGGACAAGCGGACAAGCTAACTTTGCAATTGGGTCGTTGCATGGTCTCTGTCGCTCGGTTTGGAGCTCCGCACGTCCCGAATAACTAGGTGATTTTTAGCTCACCCTAGCCATATGGCTCGGTGAGCTGTCGCGATCATGTCTATTTATCTATTTATTCATCTATCTATCTATATGTCAACATTTAACTTCAGGATACCGCTACTCACACATCGATCATTTGATGGTGATGGGTCATCTAGGGTGCCATAAAAATGAGGGTCCAAGCCTATCTGTGGACCTTTCGAGCCATTTTGTGAAAATATACAAAATTCTATTGAGGATCAATGCTACATACAGGGTGTTCAGGGATTCAGGATCTATGGTAATCTGGTGGGCCATCTAGTGAAAATATGTCGAATGCTTTCCTCTCAGTGTTTGAATCTAAATTTGTTATTGTTCACTTGCCGGACACGGGTACTGATCCCATACAAGCCGGCAAACTGCAGACCTGGATACAACATTCTCGTCAGCTGCGAACCCCCGTCAGGTCACGGACCAAGCAATGCCTCGGAAGCGTAACCTTAATTTCCATGAAATATGGTCATTATCATCTGGTATCAATGCTTCATATAGATTGTTCAGAGATTTAAAGTCCAAGGTCATTTGGTGGCCTATTCGAGCCATATTTTGTGAAAATACGCCAAATGCTCCTTCTCCCAGAGCTTGAATGAAAGATGATTGTGGAGGTTAGTCATTATCAGGTACCAATGACTTACGAATATTCAGAGATTTGAGGTGATAGTTCATCTAAGGACTTTCTTTCTGGTCAAAGAAGTCATTTCCAAGATCATGTGATGAAAATGCTTCACCTAATATACATATTGAATTTAATGGTTATGGAAGCTGGTCAGTATTATTATCGACTGATGTCACATATGGGGTGTCCAGGCATTTGAGGTTAAAGGTCATCTCAGGTCAATTTCGAGACTGCAGGGACAACATATTACTAATAGAACAAATTCGCCCGGCGTTTCCTTGCGTAAGGCAATGTATAGCACCTTAACTACTAGTGACTCGTTGTGGAGGTTTTATCTGGCGTCAATTCTGGTCAATGTGATTTGGGCTGTGATTAAATATGGATTCGTGGGAAACACATTCTTAAAAGGATTCTAGTATATAGGGTTAAATAATCATTGAACAGTGAGTGCAGGGAGTCGAATAAAGCTATGCTATGAACTCGGGGTATGGCTCATTGGATCCGGCGTGCCGAGTTACATCATATATGTTCGACTTGCATATTTACTACTCGGTCCCTGAATGCGAATCCAGAAGAACGCCGTTTGAAGTCTAATATTCACAAGATTGTCTTCAACCGCTGACGTCATCGCCCAGTAGGCCTATAGCGTTGTCACTCATCTTGCGAGATGTTCTATCCTGACAACTAACTTCGAAGGCAGGTTTCTCCACAGCGGTTCACCCGATCCTTACTGGAAAGATACCGATGAGTAGCTGGGAAAATACTCTATAATAAATAAATAAAAAGCTCCATTCCATGAGGCCTTTGAAAATATGAATTTCATCCGTCCTCGTGCAGTCGCCTTATCGTATTCACAATTCCCAGTTTGCCTTTCTTGTCTCGCCTGAACTTTGTTCAATCAAGATGAGACTCAGAGGTCACTGTGTTGGATGAATGGATGTCTGTCTGTCTGTCTGCCTCTCGGTCTGTCTATCCGTTCGTATGTATGTGCACTTCCATATCTCCTGATCCGTAGAATTTTGTGTGGAGGTGTATGGTTGGGTGTTGTCGATGCACTCCACTTTCCATCGCAATTGATCAAACTGATTTGCATAAATTAGCATATTTAATGGAAATTACCTAGAAAGCTTGTGTGCAAAAGAACGGTTAAGGTTTTGATGATGCGGTTCAGTATATATGCCAACTATGGAGTGCAAATGAACGGAACAGATTCTGGGCGTAATATGCCTTATATGCAGAACATGTGGGCTAATTAGCATAATTATACGATTTTTCCAACGTTGCGAATTTGAACAGCCCTGATGAAATTCCCAGTAGAGTCGAAGTCACTGCAAGTCATTTGAATTTGCATAATTTATGCGATTTTTGGAATAATGATGGAGTTTTATTTCCTGACACTTTGTAGATCTAGTCTACTGTCAGTCCCTATCAATTTAACAGTAGAATCGAGGTCACTAAAGGTTATTTATTCCGACTAATTAGCATAATTAATGCCAATCTCTGAAGTTTTACTGATTTACACTGATGGGTCTTACTCATGTCGCCAGCCTTTGGTTCCTATAATTCCGAGGTTCCGGTTGGTACGTGTCACTGGAGGTCATTAGGTTTGTCTAATTGGCATTTAATGTTGTATAATTAGCCTAATTTATGCGATTTTGTCAATATCAATACATTTTTATTGAACTTAGTTAATCTGGTTTTAAAGTTTGTGGGATTATCACGATACTTGGTGAATATAGTTTACTTACAGTCGCTATGAATTCAGCAATACAGTCGAGGTCATCGGTGGTCATTTAATCAACTAGTCTAATTAGCATAGGGCTAACATAGGTAATTTTTGGAAGTTTGTTGGATTTTCATAGAGCTTGGGGGATGTGGTTTACTTCCAGTCTCGATTATTTCAGCAGTACATTTGAGGTCATCAAATGTCATTTATTGTCGCTGGAATACTAATCGAGTAGTCTAATTCACGAATAGTCCACATACCGAATTTGAGCTTCCTCCATCCAGGTGGGATCGACTTATCATGTTCACAAGGCAGGCGTCAGATGCACACATACATATGCACACGGTCATCACTGCATACAAGCCATGATCGCTGTCCAGTGTGATGTACGATATTCTTCAATGCTCAAATGCTGTATGCCTTGTATGAACGAGTCTTCAGCTCGGTCTTGAATGTTACTAAGGTAGTGCTGTTTGGGACCTCATGGTAGTCTTGTGTTCAGACTATTATCGAACTTTATTTTGTAGGTTATCGCCCTTATCTGTATGTGCGTTGCTTGATGGGCAGCCACTGGAGTTTCGTTTGTCATTAATGCTTCCATGGCAATGTTGTGCAGAACTATTTTACCCATTCATCTTACCGTTCCTCTTTTGATCGGGACATTTCACGGTAAATCATGGGGAGTCATGCACGTCGACTTTCAAACTCTCAGTTTCACGACACATGAAAAAACTCCCATGTTGTTGTAGACAACATATTTCCTGATATATCCACTTGCGGGGGGGAGGGGGGGGGGGGGAGGGTGTTTCGACAATGTTTTCATAAATTTACGTCGATAAACATCTGTGTTTTTTTCATTCCAAACACTAACTCGAAGTTGAACTGTTTGGCTATTCCTGACCAATTGCATGTTTTCGGGAATTGGCCTAGAATTTCTCGATTCTCTCATTTGTTCCAAGGAAACTAACAAAATCATACACTAGTGATGATGGCATCAATAAGTTATCGGATCATAATAGGTGGCGTCTCCTTCCTGCTGACACACTGTGCTAGCTTTAGCCCAAATCAGTGATTAGATTCGCCAACTATTTGGATATATTCTTAATTCATTCGTTTTTCCTTTCTCAAATTCGGGGAATACTTTTAGGGATAGCCTAGGGTTAGGGTTAGGGTTGGGGTCAGGGACAAAGACCTGCCATCCATAATCAATATGAGCCAAGTTATCTTACTAGAAATGTGAGAAAAAGGTTAACCTCTCACATATTGTTGTCCTCAATATAGTGGATTTGGGCCAATCCGGTGATTCTGGTGCCACATACAAAATAAATGCCCCTATCATGCAGTCATGGCTATGACACTGAAAACGCTTTTCATTCTTCACATTTGTCCCGTTATGGTGTCCTGGAGAATGATGTAATTCTCTTTGAAATGAATAAATGGATAGTTCTCGTGTGCGTCTATTCACGGGAGTGAATTAATAGGGGAAATAGGCAGGGGGAAATTGAGAAATTTTGTAGGAATTTGCCTATATTTCCTAAACTACAGGAGGAACATGGCTGACAATTTGCAGAATGTACCAAGATATACCGTACTTAAGGAGGAGTTATACAGTTCCTCCCATACCAAATCCATAAACTATACATCAAACTAGACATGTGCAGGCGGGTAAACCGCCCACGTGTATATATCCCCGCAATATAATTATCCATATTTACCTCCGATGATTAGGAAGATCTCATGAACTCAATTAATCCTCCGATGACCTTGAACTGACCTTCATGTTGTTCAGGAGCAACTGTAGTCCACATCCACCAAGTTTCGTTCCAATCCGACAGAGTTAGGAAAACCCATAGATTACACATATTTGACCTCGGATGACCTCAAAACGAACGTCATGTTTTTCGGCACTAGCTGTTGTCCGCATCCACCAAATTTCGTTCGAATCCGACAGAGTTAGGAAAATCGCATGAACTACCCCCGTTTGTCCTTTGGTGACCTTGAAGTTACCATCATGTTTCTCACTTTCTCGGCACCAACTGTAGTCCACACCCACAAAGTTTCGTGTGAATTGTACAAACCTGATATTTTCGCATGACACGTGCAATATAGAGGGCAGCAGTCGTGCTGCGAGGCCCACTTTCGAACCCATGCAACGACTAATGTTTCCGGAGATGGCGGAGACGGCGGCGGTGGCGGAGACGGCGGCGGTTGCGGTGGCGGCGGCGGCGTCGGCGGACGCTTAACGCGTCCCGGGGATATAATAAAAGCTCATCATCTTGTCTTTCATGCCGGAGGTCATGTGGCCTGCTAAGCAGCCGATATGGTACTGCAGTAGGGCAATCCCTAAAAGTAGTGGGGGTTGTTCCTCTTTCGTATATACCATGGTCGACTGATAGCCTACTAACATATCATCTGCCGACTTTCAACCGACAAAATTTGATGGGATTCCGCTAATTAGTGATCAGGTAAAGAAGATATTAATCAGGAATTGCGCATCGGCATGGATACAGGATGAACCTATTCGGCGAGATTGCCAACTTAGTACTATGTCATCCACGCATACGTCCCGCCTCGGAGTCCAAGGCGGGACGGAGCAGTGGCGTCGCCAGGATTTCCGAACTGGGAGGGGGAGGGCACAGAGGGTGGAACCATCTCTAAGAAACGAGAAGCAAAAGCAAAAAACTTCCGCTCCTCCAGGATCTGAGAATGTGGTTGGATCCTGGGTTTCACGGATCGTCCCTCGAATGGGGACGTAAAATGGCGGTCCCGGGAGCGCAGGTTGGGATCGGTTACTGTACACCCCTGCCTCGATCATTTCTGAGCACTAGTCGAAAAGAGAAGTTATCGCCGGTGCTTATCCACGATCAGCACGGCCAGGATTCCTCGATGAGCCTTCAGTGGCTTCCTGAACCTGTAGCAATCAAATAAAATCAGGTAGCTACTAAAGAGTTTTTTAGCTATTTGTATTCGGTTGGGAAACATGGGTTTCATGACACTGTAGATGTAATTAGCCCCAAAAGTTCATATTATTGTCCAAAAATTGTAACATAGGCCTAGTGCCATTCTTGCCAGAATTTCTGAAAATGGGCCCTACACATGCTACACAGCCTACACCAGTATGACAATTTCGCACACAATTAGGAACATCATATGAAGTGCATCAATTCCAGCCTGCCCATGCTTACGGAAGTACTTGCATTGTAGCGCTGAAGAATAGAAGTACCTGACTTTTCATCCCGGGAAGAAGCTGAAATGCGCGCCAAAAAATGTACATATTTCGTGCGTTCAACAAGCATTTTGAACAAATTTCCATTTTCATTTCAATTTACTAATTGTAGACTATTTCCACCTCTAATTATTTAATAGACATGCAGTTAGCCCGTATCCAACGCCTTACTGCATATACCCGATCAAGCGATCAATAACAAAGTAAGTTGTGTTCATTTCTGAAGGAAGTGCCAATTAACAGCACACCAGTGCTGGCAAAGTTTAGAACAAAGAATAATTATAAACTGTCATGAACAAACATGTAGTTCTAAATAGTATCCATCTGAAGCACTAAGACAAACGAAAGTGTCAACGATTCAACCAACTATAAAACTATATGCCCATCATGTTCATGTGAATAATTGAAATAGGGGGTTGATAACACAGTATACGCGCTTTTTGGCACATTACCGACCAATTAATGAAATTTGTGATTAAATGCTTTATGGTTAAGATTCAAGGTAACCCCTGAGACTACTCATGTACGTCGCTAATCGAGACAGGGGAATGAGACGCCTGTCGACTGCATCGGTCGGTGAATCCATTGTGCACCGAGACTCTCAGCCGGGAGAAGCTCGGCCAAAGTGGGGAACAGTAACCTAAATAACCCCGTCATCTCCTCAATCTTCATCTCCACTGGACATCGCTTGGACTCCGACGGCTCTGCGACGATACACACGTTCTGACCGTGGCTGTTAATTTCGTCCCTACAGTCGTTCAGCTGGGCGCAGTACTCTTGGGCGTCCCCGGTGTTGTGACACCCCCAGTCAAACCCTCCATATAGGTTCATGAAATAGAGGGGTTGGCCGGAGGCTTCGTCGAAGTCTCCGTCTATAGATCGGTTACAGCTGGTGTCATGTTGGACGACGATCCGCAAGACATCATCTCCATCCACGAGGGTATACGTCTCCAGACCGTCCTCGCCGTATTCCACGTCTACGGAGTCGACTACGTAAGTGATGTCACCATTGGCGTTAGTCGGGGCTGTCACGGGAGAACTGACGTTCGTGAAGTAAGCGCCGTGCATCAGACCGCGGTGTCCATTGCTGATGAAGGGTACAGACGCCGTTAGTACCTTTCCAGACGACTCCACATCCTCGGGATATATCTCCTGGAAATCCATGATGGCAAAGATCATTGGTGCCATCTTTTCATCGGCGTTAGGTGGACTGCGGGGTAGTTCAAAGTCTATATCTGCAAATCATTGGAGAACAAGAGTACAAGAGTCTGGTGTAATTTTTCGAGAGAGCCCTGCCAAAATATTTTATTATACTCTCTGGTCTTTTCTGATATGGAGAAATACAAAATGGAAGGTACCGCTAAGATCCTATTCTGAAATGTATTATATCCCGAGTTGTGGTTCTGTAATTTTATTTCCCTGACGAGTGCACCGGCCACAAATTGACTGGAACCCCCTATTTGACCAATACTATATAGGCGATGTACTTACCGTTTTCCCACTGACCTAGGCTGCTCCGCTGATATACTAGCCACCGGAATCAGCATATTTTAACACAGAGAGTCACCGTGTCATCCCGTTCCGGGCTGACAGAGCAGGAAGTATAAGGAAGGGGTGCAGACGTTTACTTATTTTTATTATTTTCATATTCACTGCATACATCGACCACATATAGCCCGTCCTAGTCTTCCTGCACTAGGTACCTTGTGAGTTGAGAATTAAATTCCGAATTCTCACATACGTCTACAAGAGTCTTCATGGTCATCATGGCGTCCAATTGCCTATTGGATTCTCTTGCGGACCTCTACGTTTGTTACGTGTTCTGTGTGTGAGATGCCTAAGATTTTCCTGTAGCATCTCATTTCCATTGCCAAAATTCTTCCTTGAAGCTCTGCTGTCAGCTAAACTCCAAACCATCTGGAAAGACGGGACTATTTCTCCGCGTTTAAAGATTCAGTTGAGCGGGGGTGTCCCATGTATTTTTGGCGAAGATTGTAGTAGATCCGGCTGACAGCAGTTATTATAGACTGCAAATGTCGTGCTAGCCAATCCTGATTTCAAGGAGGTCTAACCGATGTTCCCGGGGTTCATTGTTCCCGGGGTTCGATGTTCTCTGCGAGTTCGTTCCGTATCGACCCTCGGGAACATCGGACCTCAGGAACATTGAATCCCGGGAACATTGACAAGTCCCGCTTTCAAGACCCGATACGATTCGCTGTAGGCCTATTACTAAATTACACCATGTCGGCTGTGTACTGGTTTCGTATTCAGAATACTTATTAGACATCACGCAATCTTAGGGCGGTGGTCATAAACACCCTAATATAGCGTCGATGAGTTATTTATAGGTGTTGGAATTTGATGAGCTCACTTTTTGCCGTTTGGCCGCTCGCCTAATGTGATGGCGCTCTCCCGATATTGGTCAGCCACACAACATTTACTGTCACAGTATCGGGTACACACGTGAAACAAGGACTTGCCTGTGTCAATTTGTCATGTTCCGAGAAACAGGTTACGAGCTTCCAATATTCTTTTAGCAGGAGCAGAATGGAACGAAGTAGCACACAAGGAACTACGCTGTCAGCGAAGCATACAGCTTGTGACATCATCTCGTAAATCGATCGCGATGTGTCAATGGCTTCTTCTGAATACTGTATCGGTGCAATTCGATATCGATACGGTTTATCGTCACTATCATATTGTTGATACGAGTTAATTCCGGTATACTATGTCAGTTCGATACGATAACGATACGGTATTTCGCCACTATCAGATATGGCAATACAAATTAATTCCGGTATATAATGACAGATTTTTACTTGACATTTACATATGGGAAGTTTGGAACGTCCATCATTCTTCAGTTGTTGTGATACGATATTGCCTCTGATATAACCGAAGTAGAAATAAAATCATGAGCAATTCATCGAGACCATTATTATTTCGCGAAACTATAGGGAGTTTTCAGATAGGCGTGATGCGTTCGGAAACACGGTTCATTGAACACTTAACAACTGGTGACACGACCTGACGTGAAATTAAACATCTATAACCCTTCGCCTACCACTGTTGGAAAATTTCCAACATTCCACTATTCCAGTCTCGATCGTAAGCCCTATACTGCCCGATTTTGTAATATAGGCTACAGAGGCTCTAGTCGGTGTCACGCGTCGGGCCGAGTGGTTACGGGGGAAGCGGGGCATGACATCCGCCATGGAATGGCCAGTCATATAAGAGCGCCCTTAAGGGAGATACCGGCCATTGTAGTGCGTGAGCCTCGCCTCGCTAATCCCGCCTGGCAGGTAAAGAGTTAATTTACAGGCATTGGATCGTGTCACTTGATGGGGGAGACCCGAAGAGAATTTCCACAGATGGCTGATTAGCTCGAATAATCTACAGGCATCGGATCGTGTCATTCTTTATGGGGGGAGACCCGGAGAGAATTTTCACAGCTGGCTGATTAGCTTGACTAATTAATGGCCATATTAGTTTGCGAAAATAATTGTTTCCTCCGAAGAACGTATAGAACGTGGTTCGTTTAACATTCATTTGAAGTCGTAACACTGGGCATGTTAGGCGTGTGGCGTTCAAGACATGGCTCATTGATCACTCCAAGACGTAAGGCACTGTAACGGTCGCATTCCAACTGGTGACACCCATGACCCGACATTAAATTGAATATATTCAATGACTATATTATTCTGTGAAACCCACGAAGGCTCAGTTGAGCGTGAAACGTGGTTCGTTGAACATTTTTCCAATAAGTTGTAACAATGACATGTATAGGGATTAGGGACATGCTCTGACATTCAATTTAATATCTTCAATAACAGTGTGCTCAGAGAGGCGTGAGGGCGTGAGGCGTTCAAAAACATGGCTCATTGAACACTTCCAAGACGTAAGGTAGCGTAACGGTCGCATTCCAACTGGTGACATGACCTGACGTGAAATCTTCAATGACCATATAATTCTGCGAAACTATAGTTAAAGCTCAGACCGGCGTGAGGCGATTAAAAACATGACCAATTGGACACTTCAAAGTGGTAAGTTAGGCATGAGACGTTGGCAGACATGGTTCGTTGAATATTTCTTTAATAAGTCGTAACATACGCACTAGTGACCAGGGGCGTCGATCCGTTCTGAGAAGTGGGGGGGACATAT